>JAJIZL010002040.1:8176-28564 GCA_023969395.1 Amblyomma maculatum | reverse complement strand
ACACACACACACAACTCAACCGAACCCAACCCAACCCAATCCAACCCGCCGGGGTGGCGCAGTGGTTACGGCGCTCGACTACTGTTCCCAAAGACGCGGGATCGAATCTCGGCCTCGGCGGCCGCTTTTCGGTGGAGGCGAAAAGCAAGGCGCCCGTGTGCTGTGCGATGTCAGTGCACGTTGAAGAAACCCAGGTGGTCGAAATTTTCGGAGTCTTCCACTACGGCGTCTCTCATAGCCTGAGTTGCTTTGGGACGTTAAACCCCACAAACCAAACCAAACACACACACACGCGCGCGCGCGCACGCACGCACGCACGCACGCGCGCACACGCGAGCGCGGTTAGGGATAAGTAACTGGCTTTAGATTTTAGCCCTGGGGCTATAATTAGTTCGCTAATAACCTAAATACGCTAATTGTCTTTTTAAAAATTTTATTGTCAGTGGTATGTTGTATTTTCGCAATTAGAGCTCGTCATCTGTTACGATAACCGAGAGAAAAAAAAAACTTTTTTAAATACATTCTAGTGTTTCAAGGCCCACAAATGTCCCCCTGCATAGCGGCTTCACCCTGCAACATCGCACTAGCCTTCTTGTGTGACATAGATCGCTCCACCCAGAGGTTTCGTCAATCTGTTGGTGTCAAATTAGAGCCAGAGAGGATCGAGCGCGGTGGTTCGTTGCAATTCCGCTTCGACCTCTGCCTCGCTGCTAGCCACCGCGACGGTACCCAATGCGCACAGTCATATAGAGAGATTTAGCTTACCGTGATCCGCGATCCGCCACCGTGACCCACTATCGTGCGTGGGAGGGGCGCACAAGCTGATTGGTCCCGACGCGGCAGGTCTATGTGCCAACATCTAGTATGTGGTGCCATCTATCGGCGTCAAGGGATCTGGGCATGCGCAGTGGAACGCGCGGTGGCGGATCACGGCAGCGGATCGCGGATCACGGTAAGCTAAAACACAGAACCGGGTAAGTGGAGAAATATGAGAGAGGCCTTCGCCCTGCAGTGGGTATAACCAGGCTGATGATGATGATGATGAAAACAATATTTTGCTTGCAATCCTGCCTCAAAGCGCATGACGCCGAGCGATCTACGCCGGACGCCTCCGATTGCACTGCCTTATGGTGTGAAGCCGCATAACAGCCTGATATCTGTGGCCCTTGTAACGCGTGCTATAAATTTAAGGTTTTTTTTTTTCATCTTGTGCACTGTTTGGAGGACTAGCTTGAAATACGCAGGCACAACAGCTTGGTGTAAACATATTTGAGTCAGGTGCTTTCCAAAGGCAATTTACCACATTATATTGATGGTCACTGACTTTCAACAACCCTCGCTTAGTTCGGATGGATGGAATATAGGAGCATCCCCTTTGAAACGGGGTGGTAGCAGTAGCTATCATGCTCATTTTTCTCCCTATATCTTAATTATTGATTTAGACTGGTTAACTAAACCATCATTCTATTTATTAATTTTTTGTTTCTACATTACTAACATTATGTCACTTCTCTGCTTTTAAGCCACCAATCTTCCAGTCGTTTTTTGCAAGTTTCCACCGCCGGTTTATTCACCCGGCCCCTAGTATCTCTAAATCCCAGAGAGTTCAAAAAGGCCTTGTGGCGCCATCTGGTAACTGCTAGGTCAAATTGTGGATGTTAAACTGTGGCCTCCACGATCAGCTCCCGCGCGACAGCGTGCTTGATCTCGGAGGCCACGGGTTGACGAAGCTATGAGCCAGTCCCTTGCAGCGGGTTGACCCTAATTGTAGCGCCATCTGGAAGCTGCGCCGTCGAATGATGGATGTTTTCTCCGACTAAAACATGCAAGCATGGTTATAACGAGCCGAAGTATCCACCACGATGGCTCAGTGCACGCTCAGCTACTGAATCTAACTACCCGTATGCGAAATCATTAATATGCTCCCCACCACCAACCAAGAATCACCTCCGGTCTTTTCTGTACCGTCACTCTGATTGGCTAAACTGTTGTGAGGTAATAACAACGTCATCTTGCTCGGGTAATTCAAAAAGTAAGTCCGGTATAGCGGCTTCAACACGCTACTCTCTCCGGCGAATCTTTCAAGTTCGCCAGCCAACAGAGAGTGATGGAGCCTATGAGTGATATCTTGTAGCACTTTCACATTAAAAAAAAAATAATAAAAAAAAAAAAGCTATCTGAGCATATTGCAAGTAGTCGGGTTTGAAACCGGATACTCGGGTTTTTTAGCCAAGCGTCTGAACCACTGAGCCATCATGGAAGGTGATTTCCCTTGTATAACAAGGTTTAAGTATGCAGGGGAAACATTCATCACATGATGGGGCGGCTCCCATTGGCACCACATCTATGGTTCGCCCGGTATAGAGAGGGACTGGTCAATAGAGCATCATTAACCCGTGGCCTTCCAGGATCAAGCACGCCGTTACACCGTAGCTAATCGCGGAGGTCATGGTTAAACCGCCTATCTACGCAGCGATCCTAGATGGCGCCACTTGTACAGCTGAAACTATAGATCCCTAGCTCATGCATAGCCACAGAAAGTTTGTGTCGGGAAAGTATTCTGTAAAAAACAGCAATTGCACTGAGTAAAACAAGACAAAAAAGAGCGTTATTTTGCACTATAATCGACTCAACAAAGATAACTCTTACCAATGTCTTAAAATTACATTGTTTCTTCTTTTTTAATACATATAGCATCGCCCAGACCGGGCGTTTTAGCGAGCAGTTCCAGCGGTGTGTTTCGTACGAAGGAAGAAAGCATCAGATTTCCTGTTGGATTCAGCCTGATTCAGTTCTTACTTGTGTAAGATGTCTAAATATTCTAGGCTGCACAACATGTGTTTGTATGTATACTGTATGGATCTTTATAGACCCATCTGTCACACTGGAGGAAACACTGACTGTTATGGCTGGGTGGCAGGTATACATTTGAATGAAATCGAACGAAGAAAGAACTAGAAAAAAAAGCAACTCCCATTTACTAAGCAACAGCTTCTATATGCACAAATCCTGGAAGAAAAAAAAAAACAACACTGATAAACGAAAGACAACAAATAAAAATAAATAAAACATAATTGAAAATGGAAGCGAAAGCACACAATGACAGCTATGCAAACTTAATCACTCTTTCTTTTGTAATTTGTTTGTTGTCCGTGAGGTAAGCAGAAGCTGCGTTAAGATAACGCACGTGTCACTACTGCATTTTGAGGTTGGGCGGACTTCTCAGATTTCCTTCGCCAACTGATCGCTACCACGTCCTAAGATCTGAGTCTGGTTCAGACAAAGAAACGACTTTTGCATTTCTTGCAGTGCCCTGACAAGTGTTCACCTGCTTTTTGGCGTAGTGAAGAAGCATGTTCACCTAGCCTTACTTTTAGGCATCTAGAACTGATAGACAATTCCAGGTGGCGCATGAGACGAGCAGCTTCCTGTCTTTTGTACCACATACAGGTGTCTAGCTTTGCAAGCTAGAGGGTTGCTGAAAACATGATATCAACCCCAAACGTTTCTGTCATTTTCTTTACATTCTGCGAGAACCTGTGCACATAGGGCATTACCTAAAACTTCCTTTTGGTCCTTTTTGCAGTGGTAACAGGATGGCTCTTTTTTCTTCTTTATCTTCTTGCAGGTTTTTCCTGAGAGCTCAGCGACTACCTCAAAACTTCTGCAGGGAAGCCAGCCTTCGTGAGTCTTTCAACCTGATTTTCAAAACTTATTCCCACTCCGGGAGGACATGACTTAGGTGTATAGACATGAGTTTAGACATGAGTGTAGACATGACTTGAGTGTAGATTTCACTTGAGTGTAGAGGCTGCTATGCCTCTTTTAATAAGCTTCGAATGCGTAGCACTCTCTTATACCGAGGGTCGTAAGATCAACAAAAAGGCCCAGCAGGATTAAAATAGAGGTAAATATCTAGAGACCCAGAAACTGGAGTCAGCGGCCGGAAGTTCGGTGGAAAAGGTCAATGAATTCATGATCCCTTTCAAATGGGTTAAGATCGAGTCTACGGCTGACTGAGGCTGATAAAATTTTATTGAGAATAAGGGTGGAGGTTTGAGAAAACTAAGCTAGCGTACCGCAGGCCTTTGCACGTCCAGCTCACAGGTCTAAGTTTTCTTTCTGGCCTCAAACACAGCAGCAGGGATTCATATCCTTATTTATGAATTTTGATATGCAGTCTGAGTTGGGGAGGGTCCCCTTCTGTAGCTGTCTTCATATGATTTGCTGGTGCCTGGTACTCAAAATAAAATCACTTCTAGGAGAAATTTTTGAACAACAATGAAATCATCGACATATACAGGCATGCATACAACGCGCTCATTGCCCAACCTGGACAGAAGCTGTCGTCCAAACTTAGGAAAGAAAATTCCACAAAGTACAGGCGCTACGCTTGAGCCAATACAAATCGCATGTTTTTTTAATATAAGAACGTTCCATATGGTTAGGGATTATGGTAAGAAGTTCTACAAACGAGTCAATGTTAAAACAGCAAGAGGTCTGAAAGGACACCGGTCCAACCTCTTCACTCCCTCACAGTATTGAACCGCCCACCGTGCGGCATCTATTCAAAAAGTTCCTCAATGTCCGCAGAAAAAGAAAAGTTTGCATCTTACAAGTCACCGTGCAGTTTTGGTATTTTCTTCGTTAATTTTTTCAATTATAAGTGTAGCATACGCCCTTCCTCGCTTTTCTTTGTTCTGTCTTTTCGACTGTTGGCTTCTTTCCTTCATGTATTATAACGAGCACCCTCATTTCCCTTGATTGATCTGCTTGTAGCTTACGGGGGTCTCGGTTCTGGCAGTCTTGAAGCCATAGGTAGCGTAAGAGGGTTCTAGCACAGCTTTCGCCCTCGCTCTTGATCAGGTTCTACGTGACGCTGGCGGTAACAAAGGACGTCCCACGTCCGCCGCTATGGCTGAGGGTGGCGCTGGCGAACACTCTCAAGGTTCGTATACAGACAACATAAATACCCAAGAAAGTAGCAGGGGGGACAGCGGCCGATGTAGCTCAGTTGGAAGAGCACCGGACGCGTTATTCGGAGGTCGTGGGTTCGGATCCCACCATCGGCACGTTGTTTTTTCTTCTACTTTGTGTCTAATTATCTTTCCCCTAAACAGATTACAATACTAATTTCTGTGATTATCCAAGTAAACTTAAAAAAAAAAAGAAAAGACAAAGTACCATCCCCAACGCTTTCCTTGGCCTCGCCGACTGTTGGCTTCTTTCCTTTACGTTTCCGTTAAGCATTTGATGCTTTGCCTTTGTACACTACAGTACTGCAGAGAAGCCGCCATAATAAGTGGGCGCCGTGCTCTCTGTAGCTCACGCGTATCGCGTACCCCTACGTTCGGACCGCTCTTGTGTAACTATATGTGCTGTTTATCAGCAAATGCATCCTACGGCCGCATTTTTACGAAATACTAAACGTAGTATTCAAGATATTATGTTATCCGGGAACGTAATAGCCGGAACAAAAGTTGCATATGTGCTCTATGGGACATTTTTACTGCGTGCGAGTTTTACCGCATGCGAACCGCGAGATCACATAAACCAGGAACGTATCAACGAGATTGTGCTGTAGTCGGAGATAAATCGCACTGCAGCAGCATGAGCCTCTAAGAGGATGCCCTCTGGCCAATGGCGTCGACCGATTTTCATGACGTCCTGGGTACTGCTAGCGTGACGTCAGAAGGGGCGACAGATTAAATGAGTTTGCCATTGCTTAATCAGGTATCCGCGGAGTCGTGAAACTCGATTCAAACGTTTGACTGAATGGCCATTAATGAGCATCTGTCACTTTTTTTCTTGAATTGTATCTCTCCCATTATAGGGGCGATACATACTAAGTTGCGCCAGTTAAATTTAGCAAGTCCGAAACAAAATATTTATCAGGCATTGGTAGCAATAATTATAGTGAATCTTCTAGTGCAAACTATGCACCAACCCTTTGTTCAGACATTTCCATTTTAGTTTGCGAACTTTATAAGCATCCAATTATGGGCAGATATATTGGCGTTTTATTGTCGGAACCATTATAACTTTCGAGCGCAGGATATTTTCAGAGAATTGGACAAGATTTTTGACAATACAAGTGAAGCTCAACTGTGTGTGTGTGCGCGTGTATTATGTCAAGTAAGGAAATTGCTGTACCAAGTGAAATACGTAGACGTTATATCAGACGGTTAAGTGAAATGCTGTTAAATATGCAACCACATTTCAGAAGCATCAAGATCACAACAAATCACCAAAGAAATTTGGCGCCCAGCTTAAGCGAAGGTCTTAGAGTCATCTCGAATCAAACTTTACGAAAAACACAAATATATCCATACCTTTGCGCTGCAAAGCAGCCGAGTAATGAGAGTATATTCCGTGTAGGAATATAAAAACTACCTAAAAATCCTTAGGAATTTGTTTCCGATGGCATTAAGTCCTGAAAAACTAAAGCATTTGAACATTCATATTTTTCCAAAATGCAAATAAAAAAAAAACGAGTTAAGTTCACAGCGGAATAGAATTAAGGTAAAAAAGAGAGTTTGCTTATCCGACTCTAACGACTTGCCACATTTTCTTTTTCCTCCAACGAGACAAAAAAAAAAAAAAAACATGAGAAGAGGGGGGGGCAAGGGGAGAGGCTAAATCTATTTTATTTGTTATTTTTTTTTTTAAGAAAGGAAGCGCTTATTTACTTCTTGTCTGCAAGGAAACAAGGCTTAAATACCGGGACAAATTTTCTTTTCTTCATTTACTTCTTGCAGAAAAAATATTGGCTTTCGAACGCATGCCTGTGGCTACGCTGAATTTGCTGCAGGACACGAACGTGCATATTAATAAAAAAAAGGAGGTTTAATGATCATCAAAACATATTCAAAACGGATCCAAGGTCCGTGAAGAAACAAGAAGAAAGATGCGAGGTAAATGGAAGTCTCCTGCACCCCTAACTTTTCGTTTTTATTTCATTTCCTCGGGGTAAAAAAAAAAAAACGAGATGAAAAATTTTTGAGGAAAAAGGAATAAAAGCTGAACACGGTCCTTGGAAACACTCGTAGGGCCGGCACAGAGGGGACGAAAGCATCGTCATGGATGCATAAGGAGCCGCGGCGCACATCTGCAGCTACAGATATAGGGGACAAGGAAAAGAAAAATGGTATATAAAAAATGAAAGCTTCACCTTTATAAGCAATGCTGCGAAGAAACGCGCGTGACAAGCAGCCAGCGCCGTCTATCTTTCCGTTCCTTTTCCTTTTTCGTTTTCTCCGCACCCTTTCTTACGTACGTGTAGCCAAGACATATTGCTTTCGTTTTTCGTACTTTTTTTTTTTTCCATTCCTTTTCGCATCACGTTTTCCCTTTCGCACGCATGCATGCAGGAGCAGCACGCAGCGTTCGTCGCCGCCACGCGCGGCCGCTGTGACACCGCGCGCTTGTCATTTCGGCCGCGCCGCTTCTTCGCAGCCCCTAGAGCTCCCGCCGCCGTCTCGCCTTTTATTCTCTCTCTCACTTTGTTTCTTTCGTTCTCTCCCTCTTCCTCGCTCATACGCGCCTACGTTTTCGGCGACGCGAAGCGATCTGATTGGTCGAGACGGAATCCGCGCCTCAGCCCGACCGCGATTGGACGATGCCGCTACCGGCGCTCGGTGTTTACGTTTTCCTTGTTCTCCACCTCCTGGTCTCTTATTTTTTTCTTCTATATCTCAAGGAAAAGAAAGACATACTGGAAAGGACGATTCAGGAAGTGGAAATAATGCAGAAAAGGTTGAGAAACAAATAAAGGGAGGTAAATGGAAGATTTTCTTTCGTTTTCTATCTCTATCTCTCTCTCCCTCGTTTTCCGCGGTCCTTGAGTGCGCGCCATGTCCCACCGTCCGCTTGCGTTTACAAGTTCGTTTGCAAGATGCGACATTTCATTTTTATTTGTTTTGTCTGCTACAACCCCCTTACTCCATAACCCGTGCCTCCCCCCCCCCCCCCCCCCCCCCCCCCCCTTTTTTTTTTTTCCAACGGTAAAGACGTTACGGACGTCGGGGCTCTGCCCACAACTCTATATTTTTGTCTATATTTTGTTGAACCGTTACGCTATACACGGTTATTTGTCCGCACATTTCACCTTATCTATATTGCATGACGATGTAAGCTACAAGGGTAAGGAAAAGACAAGCGTAAGCAGAGTTTGAAGGCGAGATGGACCACACAGAGGAAATTCAACTTATGGTATTGCATATTATTGTTCCAGCTGTACTGCACGCACATTCCGACATATATTCTTCTTCCTTTTATCAGTGGTGATTGAAAAAGCATAAGCTAACTGAATTAAATGAAAGTGTACCCATGGTCTACCTTATAAAATCTGTCACCATGTACTTTCTAACAATAAAATTATTTTTAAATGCCGAACTCGAACCCGACTACAGAGTAGGTGTTTGTTGAGTAGAGGGGGGGGGGGGGGTGATGATTCGATACTGCGTAAATGAGTTTGCCGAAGTCAGCGACGCCTACACTTCATTCACCATTTTGGTTGCGAGAAAGCTTGATTATGGCAACCTTGTTAAAGAGCATACCCAAAAGCTTTGGACTAATTCGAGGAAAGGGTTTTTGAATGCATAGTTTTCTCACAACTTGCATAACTGCATGCACCATAACAATAAATATATCCGTAGATCCTTCTTCGGAACGCTTATAGATTTTGCTGTTTATTTTTGAAAACACTCTTCGTTTGTTTCCTATGAAAGGCTTGATTATTGCGAGAAAAACAAACTACAAAAGGAATATTTTTGCTGCCCGTCACAAGCTTGGACCGTTTCTATCAGTACATTCATAAATGTATCTCACGATATTACACAGTTGCTTCACGATTATTTTGAATGGCTGATTTAATTGGGTTTTGTATGGCTGAATTAATTTAGTTTTGTATAGCCGTTTTCACTACTCTGTGTGAGCACAGGAAAGAAAAACTTCAAAACCAAATTGTTTGTTACGTACAGGGAGCATAGGTTATATATAGTCAACATTGCAGAGGGCGGCAGAAAATTAGGTGGGTGGATGAGGTTAAGTTCGCCGGGGTCAAGTGGATACTGCTAGCATAAGACCGGGTTAATTGCAGGAATATAGGAGAGTTCTTCGCCCTACAGTGGGTATAGTCCGGCTTATGATGATGATGATGATGATTGTCCCACAGTTGCCTAACAGTTAAAAGATGCCGCATATAGAGTTGTATATAGTGGGAATTATCGGATTGCTTACGTTCATTTGTATCATCAATTTGTATGCTTGCAGGGCCCTCCTTGTAAGGACGTTATTAAGGGCCAGTCCACAAACACTGAAACTAAACATGTGCTTTGCCTCTACCACTGCATCTGCGTGAAATGTTTAATGAGCTATCGCATTATTTAAAATTATCCTGTACCACACACAGTAAATTGGTGAAACAAAATTTGAGATCAGTTAACTGCAATATCCGCGTACGATATTGCACTTACCTCCTCATCGCCAGGGCTTTATTAGAGTACATATAGTATGCAGTACGAAAGCTGCAACGGAGCATGTATTTTCGCTACAGCTATCTATTAGCGTGTAACAGAATGCTTACTTCACAAGAATAGCGTGGTGCCTGCTCAAATTTGAGTGTAACAAGGCATACTTATCAATACACTGCTTGCGGACGTGGCAGGACTTACAGAGCTCTATTATTAATAAAAAGAGGGTAGGGTATAATTAAATATAAAACCTCAGACAGTAACTTGTAGCAGGAATCAGATAACTTGATGTAACTGGGCACAAAATATACTGCGTGGAAAAAAACAAACAAACGTTAGCCTTTTCATGTTATAGAGTTTATTGAAGATGCAACTATCGCTTCAGACGGTCGGACGCAGAGAGACGGGATTAGAAACTTTACGGATGCTCCTGTGGTACTTGAAGAGCAATTGCGCAGTTTCTTGGCCATCTTGAGTTTATAAAGATCCTCTTTTCCCAGCAAAAAATTAACGTTTTCTTTAACATATGACGTAGAAGTATTTTAAAAGAGCAAGAACCAGGAAACCGACACCGAAAGTAGGTTTCAACCAGCCTGTGACGTCACTATAGACCAACCTATCACGTCCTGGATACGGCCCCTATAATCTGTCACGTGCGTGTTGATTATCTAAACGGGCGAACGCAAGCTACAGCTGGAGTCACTATTCCTCTGAAATGGCCAAAATAAAGTTTAGTTTTGCACCAAAGGCATATCAATTATAGACGACCGTGCAACCAGTGATGTCACAGGCCCAAGGTTTCCCGCTGAAATCTTCCAGATTGAGGCCCCGAAATAAATATGGAAAACCAACTACCACCTTTGCAACGATACTCACGAAATGAGATATTTTAAACCATCGCCTTTGCAACGTTACTCACGAAGTGAGATATTTTAAAATAAATTTTCGCTGCAACAAGACGTCGAACCGCTGTGAAGATTGATACAATAGATTATCAAACTGGAAAGAACTTACTTTAAAGATATTAGTAAATTCATCGGAGTTGCCATCGGAATTGTCTTTGAAGGAGAGCCTACAGGGTGATTTCTGCAGGGTGTCCTATACTGCTTATTGGCTTGAAAAGGCGCCACAGTGGCCGTCACCGTCGCCGCACCCTAGTTTCGAGAAAAACGTGCCCGAAAAGTGCTGTCACGTGATTTCGCATCAAAATTGTGACGCAAGCGTTTTTTGTGCAACTTTCATTGCGGTGCCATACCATATGCTTCTCCTTTATCTTCCATTTGCTTGTCAAATTGGAGCCCATTTCGCTACAGGGATTCGAACCTTCGGCACATTTACAGTCTTGGTTAAAAATTCTAAAGCTAAAGGACTTTTGTCTCAGCCGCAAAATTAAGCCCTCATGGTACCGTTAAAGACTGAAGGGCCGTAAACTGCTACGAGATTATTCCTTTCTGTGACAAAAATGATTTCCCAGCATTTTAAACGCCCTTGGACCTTTAATGTTGCCGTCACGGTTCTATTTTATGGCCGAGACGAAATTCCTTCGGCTTGAGGAGTTTTGACCAAGACTATGCCTCCATTTATTTATTTATTTATTTTTGCCGTTTATGGCATTGTGAGTGTAAATGTTCACCGAGGAATGACAGAGAATAATGCGCTTCTTCCCTCCGGAAACCAAACCAATTCGCAATGCCAAAACTTCGCGGTGCTTAAGAACTATCGCGTCTAACCTACTCTTAAAGAGAAACTGTAATACTTTTTTCAAGAATTTCACGACTGGCACTTATTAGAATATATGAACCCTTTAGATTAAGCTCACAAATGGTTTAGCGCTGTCATTTAATGATATCACGTAATCAACAAACAAGGTCACTGCAATTGTTAGGCTTCACCTCACAGTAGCAGAGTAGTGCAAAGAAACTTGACGATAACATCAAAATTGGAGACTTTACAGATGCTTCCGCCAAACAACACCTCATGGCCTTAACCTTCTTTGGCGTTAGGTTTCTCTCTAATTGCAGCAGTGGAAGCGTTTGTGCGGTAGAAATATCTCACGCCTGGTGATGAAGTCATCTTTAGTGTCCCTACTCGGCGCCGTGTGCTACGGAGAAGCCTAAACGCCGAAACTGATTCATTCAACGATTAGGGCTTAAATACAAATGCCAGCGAAAAACGGCCAGCTATGATTTACAGCCAGCCTTCACGGATTCGACTCCTTTAGTTCAGTTAGATTCTAAAACCGTTCCAGCTTCACTTTGAGGCGAGACTTGAGCGTCGTTCTAATTTTATATTTTTGAACCATTTGCAGACCTATGGGTTATAAACTGTGAAATATACGTTTGTGCACTCTCTGGACGATAATTTCAAAGCTATGCGGATCTCGTGTACGTTATAGAAATTGATGATTCGAATATCTATTAACCAAATTTAACTACTCAGATTTTAATTCTTATTTTCCGGATCTACATTATAGTGCGAAATTAAAGGACGCTAACATTAAAGGCTAACAATGTTTGAATTTGCTCAGTCTGCATTGCAGCTCAAAATATATAATATAAAAAAATGCGAATTGTACGCTTCTTTAGTTGGCTTTCCTTCATTTTGTTATCATAAAATGACGTTGTTGCTCAAAGCAATGTTACAAAAATCGTTTTAACTTCTTCAACATTATCAAATACGGAAACGGCGTCCGTATTTATTGCAGAAGAAAGACGATGGACGCTATTTTATGAATGTGCAATGCGGAAAAGCCGCGTTAGCGAGCTTTCAAGTGCTTATTTCTGACGATTGAAAAACGAATCCACACTGCGGAAAGCGAAACATTTAAAACTGGGGTCATCATTGCTGTTGGCGGACTTCATCTTCCCAACATTTTGTTTCCCCTGTAAATTAAAGGCAAACTTTCATTAATTTAGTTCATGAATAACGCGATCATCTACTACACTCTCTCGTACATGATGTCCGCCTAGGTGTAAAACCCACCTGCACAGACCAGACAGACGTGCTCTCGCAGTTGTTAAAATACAAGTTGGTAAAATGTCAACAAAAAACATGTATGTATACCTAGCGCACGCTCCGTGCCTGAATATGCCTGTGGCGCTAGGAACCCTCATACAGAAGCAAATGGCGAACTAGGGCGCTGTTAAAAGCCAGCCATCCACTTTTTCCCTGGTGAGTACGACTTCCAAAGTAAGCCTGATAAAATATAAGGTGACTGTTGATTGTGAACTGGCGCAGAAAGCTCAGGACCTTTATTTTTGTTTATTTAACAGCGTGTTCAGTGACATAATTGACATTGAAGATTTGAAGGCGTGCGAATGAGTGTACAAAATCAAACTATATAGTCACAAGCTTTTTCTCTGCTTTTTTTTTCTTTTTTCCCTAACAGTACATGACTTCAAAAGTCTCGCTGTGCATATCGCTGCCTCTCCTATTTTGTGCCACTTCTTTCAATTTCCTACGTTTTGTCTCTAAAGGAAGCTCATATTTAAAATAATTTTGTCTTCTGTATGTGGTACGTGGATGCATTTTCTTACTGTTATTGTTCTTTTCTTTGCGACATTCCCTTGCTTGCTCAACAATTTTTTTTATGTGGTTTAACGTCCCGAAGCAACTCAGGCTATGAGAGACGCGCAAAAGTATTTTTATTGCTTATTACATGGCATTACTTCTCAGTTTAATGTACCCTATATATGTTCTTATTTCGTATGTATGATATTTTCTCCTTCAATAATGCTCCAAATGCGGATGGTGTAGATACACTGCATGATCGTCTAAATAAATAGAGCATAACAAGCTTTAATGCAGACGAGCTCGTTTACTATAGGGCTACCCTAATGAAAAAACCCTATGAGTCACAATAACCTCATACAAATTCTCATACTAAACTTATTCATCATATGAGAAATATATGAGAATTAATGAGATTTGTATGAGTTTAGTATGAGAAGTCTGTATGAGTTTATTGCGACTCATACAGTTTTTTTATTATTATTATTATTATTTTTTTTCACTAGGGTAAGCTAAGAGGACCGCTTGCAGGTCCGGGCTCGTCCAGCTCATACTCGCGTTTCATGCCGGCGCGCTGGCGCCAGGTCATCATCATCTTTAGAATCATCCCGTGGGAGAAGAGGGAGCCACCCTGGTGACTTAAGGGGTCAGCAACACGTGTGGGTCGTAGTATAGTTTTGGGCGAATGACATGGACAGTCTCACGATCACGTCGTCGAAGATCTTGCGAGGGCATGGCGGGCTCAACGATGTAGTTTACGGGTGAAGGGCGCTCAAAGACGTGGTAGGGTCCCTAGTATTTCGGCACCAGCTTGGAGGAGATGCTAGGTGATGCCAAAGGCACACGTAGCCAAACAAGATCTTGCGGAAGAAAGCTGTCGGTAGCGTGACCGGTGTCAGAACGATGTTTCTGTCGCTCTCTACAGCGTGTCGAGTGGCTTCAGATGCGGTGGTAGATTAGGAAGAATTGGGTTGGTAAGGAAGTATTGTGTTGAATATAGGCCTACGTCCATATAATATGAAAAATGACGACAATCCTGTAGTTGCCTGCGTACCAGTGTTGTACGCATACGGGACAAAGGGAGTAATGTGTCCCAGTTTAAACGGTCTGCAGCCACGTACTGTACATTGACAACATGTCGCCTGGTGTTCAATTGAATCATTCGGCCAGACCATTAGTCTGCGGGTGATAGTAGTGCGATGAGTGATATTAAATTGCTGCAAGAGGGACGAAACCACTTCAGATCAAATACACGACCATGGTTGCTCAGCAGTTCCCGCCGTGCTCCGTGACAAAGTATGAAGTGGTGTAAGATGAAGGCGGCAACACCATGTGTCGTATAGTAGGGCGGCGCTTTCAGCGTATCTATATGATGATTCACCGCTAAAACGACCCAGCAGTTTCAGCTGCAGTGTAGAGAAGCGGGCCGTACACAGGTCAATGCCGACTCGGTCGAAAGGCCTGAATGGGGAAGGGAGAGGCTGCATGGGGCAGGTCTAATAGCGACGGCCGAGCTTGCGACGTTGACAATCAGGGCAGGAATGGACGAACTTGCAAACGCAGGTGTACTACATTCCGCGCTGACGCAGGCGAAGCCATGCACCGGCGTGAGCGGCTTGCGGGTGTGTGTGAAATGAAGCACAGATTTCCGATCGTAAGGTCTAAGAATTGCAAGCACCCATTTGCGATTTAAGAAAGATGATTTGATAATTTCGGCGGTATAAGAGACCATCACGAATTGTGAAGTGAGCAGCCTGGCGGCGGATTGCGAGACGTCGAAATGGTCGAAGGGTGCTAAAGAAAGCCGGGAAAGGATGCGATTCAGGAGTATTTGAGCTGGTCTGCAGTCATGTTGGTCAAATACAAGGAACTGCAGTCGATGGGGAACCGCAAACATTGTCAGGGGTAGAGGGTAGCGAGACAATGCGTCAGCGTGGTTATGCTTCTTTTCAGAGCGATATATACCACACGAATATCATTTTTTTTTTTTTTTTGAAACCGTAAGGTCCAGCGAGCGAGGCGGCCAGTAGGATATTTAAGAGAGGACAGCCAATTACAGCAAATGGTGGTCTGTAACGACTTCGAATGGTCGGCCATGCACGTAAGGTGAGAATTTTCCTATCGCCCAACACAGCGAATGGTAGTCTGTAACGACTTCGAACGGTCGGCCGTGCACGTAAGGTCGGAATTTTTCTATCGCCCAAGCTATGACTAGGTACTCCTTCTCAGTAACTGAGTAGTTTGGCTTCATCTTCGTCAAGGTGCGGCTCACGTAGGCTACATAATCCAACGCACCTGGGTTTACGTTGCGTCACAACAGCACCGATACCTGTGCCACTGGCATCAGTGTGAACCTTAGTCGGAGCACCAGGGTCAAAATGCCGTAACATGGGTGGTGAAGTAAGCAGTCGGCGCAGTGTTCTGAGCGCTTCGTCACATGCATAACACCAGCTGGAGACGCCGTTGCTTCCGCGAAGGTGGGTTGTCAAGGGTGCGATGATGGAAGCAAAATAGCAAATGAAGCATCGGAAGTAAGAGCAGAGGCCGATGAAACTTCGAATTTCCTTCATGGTGGAGGATTTTCGGAAAGCAGTGACAGCGCGAAGTTTAACATTGGTCGGGAAGCCTATCGTCCTTAGATATGACATGGCCCAAAATTGTCAATCGGCAGGCGGAAAAGTAACTTTTTTTTTCTTTAATTCAGATGGAGACCAGGCATTCCAACACATTACCGAAATGAGCCTGATGCGTCGGGAAATACGGCGAGAAAATACAAGTATGCACAAGCAGGTATTTCACTTGAAGCCGCGCAATGTATGGTGTCCATCATGCGCTCAAACATGTGCATTGCACAATCCGAACGGCGTGACATTGAATTCTAACTGTCCGTCTGGCGCCCCGAAAGCTGTCTTGGTACGGTCAGCGTCGGCTAGCGGGACTTGCCAGTACTCTGAACGGAGGTCTGAAGATGAGAAAAATTCGGCGCCTTGCAAAAAGTCAAGGCGTCGTCAATTAGGGGCGAAGGATGATTTTATTGAGCGCCAATAATCAACGCAGAAGCGGATTGAGCCGTCTTTTTTGGTGACAAGAACGACGGAGGAGGCCCAAGGACTCTGCGAAGCTTGAACTATACCACGTTAAAGCATATTGGCCACATCCTCGTCGATGATTTGACGCTCGGCGTCGAGAACGCGATAGGGTCGTTGGCGCAGGGACGAGTGAGTACCAGTGTCGATCC
This sequence comes from Amblyomma maculatum, assembly GCA_023969395.1. Lineage (NCBI taxonomy): Eukaryota > Metazoa > Arthropoda > Arachnida > Ixodida > Ixodidae > Amblyomma > Amblyomma maculatum. The sequence goes on along the minus strand of JAJIZL010002040.1, from coordinate 12,343 downwards.
GATGAGTAACAACCGATGTGCGGCCTAAACGGTTATGTGACAAATCAAGGGAAGAACGGAACATGTCAAGCAGGGCAAGAAGCTGTGTCCGTTGTGTCAGCGTGAGCTTGTCGTTAATGGGACTGGCGAAGACGTCTACTTGGGATGGATCAGCAGAAGCAGGAGTAAGCGCAGTTACCGGTATGTGGCAAAGGTTTTCATCGCAGTTGTTGCATACAGCCACCGAGGTGAAAGGCTGGCGTCCCAGACGCTCGCCACGAAGAGAAGGAGCAACATGAAATGATTGATGACTGCCATGGGGCTGCCGCCAGCTTCAAAAGTAAGCACTGCAAAGGCAGGGTGGTGGCGATGCGTAAAGTCGTCGGAAGGAGTGAATATGACAGGCCCTTCGGAAAGACGAGTATTTGGTGTGCCGGCTGTTTTCTTTCTCCTGATTACGATAACCTCTTTCAACTTGAGGTCTAAGATATTCGTGTTCTTTTTTCTTTATTTTTTTTTTTCTTTTTTAAGCAAATGAATCTTATCCGATCGGCGCCTGTACAGCCAGCTCTAGATAGGAAAGGAACATTTAGTCAAGAGAGCAACAAGAGCTTAAAATATGATAAAGCGTGTCTTATATCTAGCTTAAATGAACACGGGACGCATAGATAATGCGAATGAGCGAGAAAAGCGACTGTCCCTGTACTCTAAAACAATGAAAACGTGTAGCAGCTAAGAGCCCGCAAAGACTCGCCTTGTGGACAAGTTCAGCATCCTTGAAGATCACTTCAAACTTGAGGCAAGTGTGGAATATTGTAAGAATCTTGTTAGCATGCACTAATGATGGATATATGGTCTAACGTTCTATTGCGTAGCAAAATCTTGCCTTTCAAGTTTATCTTCCGTCGCACCTAATAGTTAAGACTGCGGTATAAAGTAAATGCGGTGCGTCTCGGAAATACCAGAAAAATTACAAGCGTACAGATAGGTTATCTGAGGATGTATTCAGTGTTATAGCGCAGTCTTAAGATAGGCTAACAAAAAGTGGTTCATAATAATGTTCAAATTAAAAAAAAAATAACTTGTCCGGAATTTCTGGGTACTGACGAGATTTTAAGTCCTGCGTACAGGACAGCCGGAGCTGCTGTATACCATGCAGAGGGAATTGAGGGTTCGATTTCAAAGGTTGGATAGTTTTGACCGGCGGTGGACGGGACAAAGCAGACGATTGGTAAGGATGTAAATGTCCATACAAAATAAGGAAATCGTAGTTTGGTCACTTATCGGTGCAGTTCACTAAAGCCTCAGTAAGTGAGGAAATTTTAAAGTATTATTTTGTTTGTGTATATTAAAACGAGGTCGATGCTGTTTTTTTTTTGTATTTTATATGATATTTAAAATATTCCGCTGTAATTAAAAAAAAAAGAACAGTGTTACATATCAGCGAAGCTCTCTAAGATACACGCACGTGCGCGCGTGCGTGTAAAGTAATCGTAACCTTTTGAGAAATAACCTTATCCGCTTCGTGTCCCACGCTGCGCGCTTAGGAAACGAAAGACGCCCTCGCGAGGTCTGCGGAAACGCGTAATTATTCTCTGCCACGGCTCCGTCGCTCCGAGTCGTCGGAGACGGCGCAGTAATGATGACGAATTACACTTGACCCCTCGCAGAGACGTGCTCCAGGCCCAGACTCTCGATTCATTTCCAGAGCAAGGAGACGCGACATATACGTATATATTCGGTCTTGTATTTTACCGCTTCACGGCCTTGCTTTTTTCAGAGCATTTGACGAATGAGCAACAATTGAACGAATTTATTACTCTGGAGTACAAAGGCAGCGATCAAGCTTCCAGTTTTCTTTCTTTTTCTTTCGACATTGACGTTTTCTTTTTGGACGCGCGTACAAAGAATTAACTGATGTGCTATGTGTCGAGGAAAAATTGTGAATCTTGCATTTTGTATACATTTGACGTTATACACTTGGTCTCAGTCGCACACACACATTTAAAAAAGTTAACATCTTTTATGTAGATTGCATTTGGTGCACGTTCCCTTGAGATATACCGAGCATACAGCGCATATTGCACGAGTAATTCGGTGTTTCCCATTTATCGAAACGTAACCATGATTCGATCCCACGAGTCTATGCTATGCAGTGTTTAAAGTTTCACGCGCTGTATGAAAATTCAGGATTTGAAATTTAAAAAAAAAAATTCCACGACGGCAAGCAAAAACTTGTCCGCGCGTTTCGTTCTACAATTTTCTCACGCAAAGCTATACGTATGACTAGCATTGAAGGGAAACTGGCGCGGACACGGGACAGCAGGAAGGAAAGACAACACGAGGAAAACCATCTTCAATTCAATGCAAAACCAGCTATTGCAACTCCTTGCGCTTAACGAACGTATATATAATAAAATTATAACACGTTTTTATGCTGCTGGAACCCCCTCACAACAGCTCTGGTCTCTCTCTCTCTCTCTCTCTCTCTCTCTCTCTCTCTCTCTCTCTCTCTCTCTCTCTCCCAGTTTTGTTTGTTGAACACGCTTAAGCATTCTTTGCCAGTTCATGGATTTCAAAGAAACACATTCGGAAGAAGCTATGCAGAATTGGCTTCTGAACTAACTGAAAACATTTTTCTTGCAAAAAAAAAAAAAAAAAACGAGCCGGTTTGTCAATGATAGCGAAAGTGTTTTGAAAAGAATGGAGACTATGTCGACCGACAAAATACTAGTTTTTCATTTACCTTTTTGTATATGAATTGTAGAATGAAATGTGTTGATAGTTTCTCGTTTACAATTGTGCTCGTACAGTATGCGTCGCGTATGCCTAAGCAAATGAAGCATTTGTAGCAGCTATTAAGGGTACAAGAAAAATAGGCGCTAGTTACGACGTAAGAGCCAGGGTAAGAAAAAAAAAAAAGTCAGAAATTAAACGACGTGAACACAATTTGTCATCTTCGTGCCAGAGTACGCAAAGGTAAAATATAACCAGTACTCTTTAGTGAAATTTATAACTAAAAATAAATTGTACGGGGGGCCAACCCACAATTTTAGCCGGAAAGCACTATATTAAAATTATAATTTTTGCGTAAAATGTCAAGGTGCCAACTTAGCGATATGAAGTGCAATTCTTAGAATAAATTTCATTGAAGGCCTTTAAAGACCACCTTCATTAAGCTCTTATTAGCTTTCAATAGACCTTCAACGCAAGCATAAGAAGAATACGTCGTCGACAAAGAAAAGCGCCGGGTTTAAAGTATACGGCTGAGCTGTATAGAACATGTTCGTTTTGTAGCAATAAGAATATATGGCACGCTTTTGTGACCAAAGTATAGGCTATCGGCCTATGAAGATCTCAGAGCCACTGAAGGTTCAGGAGCACCCCATCTCGCTGAAGGGCACACTGAATGAATGTCTTTTGCAGGAAACGAACCGATCAGTATACTTATAGGAACAGGGGCACACCCAGCGTCGTTATGTCGCGGTTGTGTCCTTCTTTCTTCTACAGAAATCCGAGCCCGCAGTGACCTCATAGAGAAGAAAACTGAGAGAAAAAAAAGACTACGTTTAGTACTTAGAAAGGCTGATAGTAAATGCATGGCGATGAATAGGCAACGGCGCAGAAATAAAATAAAAATAAGACAATGCACATAAGATGATACATATCACGTGAGAAAGGCGCTATGACCAAGCAGGTAGGGGAACGTTTCTGCTGGCGTTAAAGCAGCCCTGAAGCGGCCGACCAGGTTTTAGAAACGATATGATAAGAAGCTTACACGCTACCAGGATAAAAAAGTAAATGAAAGTATACATATATTCATTCACCTGCGCGCTCCCGTAGAGTTCGCAGAATATACGGGGAGCGCCGGGAGGGAGATGCGCTTGGGAAGAATAGAAGGGTCCGATTTAGGCCTTGGCAGGAGTTCACGTATAAGGTAGCGTAAGCGCGGCTACCATTCTCTCTGCGTCCGCACCCTCATGACCCTGCTTTGACCTGCGAAGATGGGCGGTGAACACTGAGTTGGTGAGTGAATGACCTTCACCAAGGCCTTTTTCCTGGACCTGATAAAATATTCAGGATGTCCCAGCCAACTTCAAGCAATGGTTAAGAAATAAAACGTTAGAGGTATGCCAGGGAAACCATTTGCATAAAGCTGCCAGTCGTTTTGTGCACCACGAGGCTGTT
>JAJIZL010002038.1:0-22753 GCA_023969395.1 Amblyomma maculatum | reverse complement strand
GCGGTCAAATTTCGCATTAGAAAGCAGCGTAATTGTCGGGAAATTTCTTGCAGTGATTCTCTCTGAAATATCCGGAACTTATAAAGGACCTGTTGATAAGCTCTTTTTTGCTTGCTTGTTTTTCCCGGTTTCCCTTGGCGTAAATTATTCTTGGGCCACGATTTCCTACGCTACTGGTCGAAGGGAAAATCCTAATACTTTACGGTTAAGTCCTTTCTCGCGTTTTCGTAGCAGAGCGGCACACAACAGTTGGGCGGCATTACGACGCATTCGTGAGTCTAGCCGTCGGACGCGCGCACAGCAAAAAAGCCTGAAGCGACCGCACCACAAGAAGCAAATGCGTCCTGTCTCGACTTAATTGTGCTCGCAACATCATCAACAGCCTGACTATACCCACTGCAGGGCGAAGGCCTCTCCCATTATTCTCCAATTAACCCGGTTCTGTGCTAGCTGCATCCACTTGACCCCTGCGAACTTCTTAACCTCATCCACGTTCTTAGCCTCCACGTTTCAGCCCCATAGGTGAGTACAGGCAAGATAAAACTGTTGTATACTTTCCTCTTGAGCGACACCGGTAAGCTGCTAGACATAATCTGCGACTGCTTGCCAAATGCGCTACATCCCAATATTATTCGCCTTGTTTTTTCCTTTTCTGTACTAAGTAAACATATTTGCTTACTACTTCGAGTGCTTCGCTACCTAACCTAAACTCCTGTACCTTCCCGAGGCTGTTGAACATAATTTTTGCCTTCTGAACAATGATTTCCAATCCTACCTTTCTTCTTTTTCCATCTAGGCCACCAATCATTCTTTGCAGCTAATCTCCTGAGTTACTTAGCAAGGAAATGTCAACAGCAGATCACAGATTACTGATGTATTCTACATCTACACTTATCCCTAACTGCTCCCATTCCAATATTTGAATAGTTCCTCTAAGCAAGCTGTGAATAGTACTGGGGAGATAGTGTCTCCTTGCCAAACACCTATCTTTATGGGAATTTTGTTACTGTTGTATGCAGAACTATGGTTGCTCTGCAGCCACTATATATATCTTCCACCACTTTATTGAGCTCGCATACGCGCACACAATGAAGCTTGCGTTGGCCATGCAGACATGAAAAAAACGTGCGCAGGCGCGAATCATACCATGCACTCAGGGCCCGCGATCCTGGCGGCGGCAGTGGCCCCGAATAGTGGCAACCTCAGCAGGAGCAGCGGGTGCAACTGTAAACAGTTTTACGACGCGCTTGCCCATTCATGGCAGCGCGACGCAGCAGGCCGCACATAGTGCTCTTTTATCTAGCGGATGTGCTGATGACGTCATAATTTTTTTTCAAGGTATGACACACAACTCGGGTGACGTTATGAATTTCAAGGCATGACACACTGCACCACTGATGACATCATTAATACCTTCAAGGGTCGAGATGGTACGCCAGTTGTCACGTCATCGTTTATTAAAAACGATATGCTACACTATTAATGACGTCATCATTTATTTTAAGGTATGACCAACGTTTGTACGACATCCTACGTCACTGATGATGTCATCAAACTAACGCGTTAAGGACGGATGGACACGAAGGTGGCCGCGAGCAGGAGCCAACAAAGGCTATCGCTTTTAAAGGCCTGAAAGGTTCTTTTTGGAATATCCTCCTCCGGCACCTAAATGCAATGGCAGCAAACCCTGGAGTCCGCCATCTATCAATTGCCTGCGCTGCGTTCCACCTGTTCCTGTGATGTTAGTTTCTTTCTCTATAAGACTCGGTGTTGGGTACTCTTTTTCCGGCTTCAAATACTCTCGTAAAAATAAAACTATATGCACCTCCTGTGATGCATTGTAATACGCCCTGCTGGTATTTCTTTAGTGTGTGAGAGCTGAACTGCTGAATAAAAAAACATATGTGTCTGAAAGATTAATCTGCGTTTCCTTCCCTTATACTGGGGCCCATGAGCTTTGTAAGCTTAGCTGTATAGCAATGGGGTCTTGTTGATGGAAGTGATTTATGCGACCTACATTCACACACATCAGCGAACTAGTTTCCGTTCGTAGGCTTTCAGCTGATGACCGCCAAGAGACCGCTTTCCCAAAAGGGAGTGTGGGCAGCTTGTCGGCTGCCACAGGAATTGCGAGATTTCGACTGGCTTAGGCGCTGGGGTGTCCTCCCCGCGAGACAGCTCCTTGCCAGATGAGGTATTGTAACCAATGACCAGTGTGCCAAGTGCGGTGCTCCAGAGAGCCTCTCGCCTGTCTTTTTGAAATGTGTAGTTGCGAGAACAATGTGGCGGCTCGCATATAGGATGTTTCACGTCCGCCTGAATACCGGCGTCAAGCGCCGTCACAACTCTTTTGAACACCTTGAGTTCACTGTGGTTCTGTTCTTGTGGCGTCGCGGTTGCTTGCTGAGGCGCGCCGCACTCTCGCCCGCGCAATGTACCCAGCCTTGCAGAGGCTGCTCCTCGTCGTTTGGAAGTATGTCTGGACAGTTAGAAACGGACGGCGAGACGATTTTCTGCGGCGCTGGCACACGTGTTTCTATGTTGCACGGGGGAGCCGACTTGAGATGCCTGTCTTCCTTTATTAGAACCCCCGCCCCTCTTTAATTGTTTTGCCCTGTCTGGGGAAATCATGTTTTTCAGTTTATTACGTTTATGGGACATAGAGTGTTTTGCATAGTACTTTGGGCTGTTAGTAATGCGCGTTTTTGTATGTATGTATGCACCCAATAAATTCTATTTACGCTTCGTTTCATTTTAGGAGGCCACCAGAATAATCAAGTGTGCGAGAGTTGTTAAAAGCATTTACACTCAGGGACAGCTTTCTGTGGCAATGGAGCCAAAGCTACGGGGGAGGGGCTTTCCTAACTGTGTTATTACGCCATTTAGTCTCGAGAACCTGGAGCCAATGATTATTCAGCTTTAACAGCTTCCTTGGCTCACACTAAGCAGCAACATCTTTCTTTACGTCACTGATAGCTTATGAAGATAAATGTACGACTAATCAACACCGTGCACGACGTACGTTGTCAAAAAAAGATGCGCGGTACGAACGCTTTACGAACGCGCGTCTGTAAAAACCAGACTGCATTACGTACGAGCACAAAAAGGGGCGGAGAAAAGCGGCAGACGCATATTTCCCTCCCTGCGAACGCTGCTAGTGCTTTGCGAGATTGTCGACAGGTCTCACAGCCATTGAAATTAACGCTGCGTATTAAACTCCAGCGGTGCTGGCTACAGCTGCCCTCTACACCTGGTGCCTAGCCGAGTGTCCTTCAGGACCCCTACTGTGGGAAATAAAGTTTTACCAAAGCAAACCTAACTGGCTAGCACAGTAGTATAAGCCTGGTACAATACTAAGGTTAATAGTTTCGTAATAGCATAACATTCCAGAGCATCACCTGCAAAATTTCTGGTGGAACTATATCCTTGTGCGGAGCGAGCTTGGCTCGTATTCTGAGTTTGCGTTGTTCGTTGAAGTTTCGCTATCTCACGTGACCTCGAGTCATCTGACTGGTGGAAACGCCAGGACCGGGCGTTGCCACTACGGAACCGGAAGAGCTGTCAACATCCTGTTCCGGCGTTTGCACCAATCGGATAAGCAGAGGTCACGTGAGATAGCGACACTTCGACAATGACGCAAACTCGGAATACGGGGCCTGGTGCGTTTCAGCTCTATAGCTTCCACCACACTGCCACAGAAAGGTGTCCCCGAGTATGGATCTAGCAGTGTGAATTAAGACGAATGCCTTTCCTTTAACTCTGTTGCTTCTATTTCTTTTTCTCTGTTCTACCGAAGGTTCTTCCCTTTTGTTTCTTTATCTTTTTTCGCTTTTGCAGTTCGGTAATTTCCACATTTTGCGCATAATTGTAACTCACGTTTTCACAATTTCGACATCTGTACCTGTGTCTGTCTGCACACGACATCAACGTCCTTAGCTAGTTTCACGTGTACTCGACCTTTGGAGTTTAAATAGTAATTACTCCAAACTAGCAAAGGCTTCCACGCAGACGCATTTTTCACCCTCTACCACATACAACCATTTTTGCACTCAATTCATTTCTCGACAATGATGGTGTCACTCCCTCCCCGGATGAACAAATCTCGTGAACACTCAGAAGCCTATAAAGAATTCCCTTACGACCGCCGACGGCTGCGTTTCCATGGAAGCGAAACAAAGAGGTATCACGTCCGAGTGCTGTAGGATAACAGCGTTGTTGTTGTTGTGGCTGTAGGAAGAAGGAAAAATTAGCTGGGGCTTAGCTTTAGTTAAGCCTAGAAATTGCGAAAGCAATGTCCGCTTGGCTACGCAAAGTGTTTCGTTCGTGGTGTACCCACGCAATGAAAGGCATATTTTAACGCGGTAGCGTTAAGGGCCCCCGTGTCGCAGAAAAGTCGGTGTCGTCGTCGGCGGCCGCCGTCCCACGTCGTCCGGCGTTTGCCATGAGCGAAAAATCCCAGAAGCATTAATTAATAAAAAAGAGTAGGAAAAGCCGCCGATCTGAGGAATCGAACGTGGGCCTCCAGGGTGCGAGACGAGCACGCTAACCACTGCACCACGGCAGATTTTTTTTTTCTTCATTGCCGGACATCACCAACACAAAACAAAACCAACAAAAACGCGCTACAAACAGAATGCTCACAACAGAGCGGTTACCACAAGCATGACACTGTTAATACAGAAGCCGGCAGGCTCATACGGGTTGCCTTTGTCAAGTAAAAATTCCTTCAGCTCGCATAGTGGTTCGACTCTTGAAATCCAATCTGGCACAGTGGTCTTCAATTTGTGCATTTCAACCAATGCGTGTATACTCTCGCGAAAGTAGAGCCTTGCAGGGCGGGCGTCAGGATCACTGTGAAAACCCGCCATTCTGGACCGCCATAGACGGTGCAGGCCTACAGCATAACCGTATCAAGTGGAATCCCATCAATATTTTCAGTTGGCAGGAATCTAATCCCGTATGAGTCTAATGGTTATTCTTTTTTAAAAGTTCGTTGCAGCAAATCCCAAAAATAGACGCCGTCCCAACAGTGCAGAAATACATGGTCTATTGTTTCTGGCTGTTTACATAATAAGCAAAGTGAACCCCATGGCAAATAAAAGTCCTTGCTTTCAAAAAACGTTTGTACCGATAATGTTCCTGTATGTAACTTAAAGAAAAACGTCTGTACTCCAGGAGAAACTGGCATTCTTTTGACACACTTCAGTACGTCTTGACCTAGATGGCCGCTATACAAGGCTCTGTAGACAGGAACAGAGAAGTCGTCACACGCCACGCCAGCTAGATGGTTTGAAATGGACAAAGGCGCGTCTATTGATTGCGGTGTTGTCTCAGAAATGTCCCTTAGAGAAGTGTATTGTGGCGTATAATAATAATTATGAGCATGTAAATTACAGAATTACAGAACAGGCAGTTAAGCGAGTGGCAAATTATTTTCCCGCTGTACTTCCTCTTCGCTTGGCGTGCACGTAGCACCATCATGCGTGTGGCGCACGGAATAAGATAGACAGGGCATGGCCTCCGAGATCTTCATCGCGTCGGCTCGGATCGGCAACGATGTTGCCGACGAACTACGACTGCAACTTGAGGCCCGCGCGTTTCGGCAAGGTTGCTGGCGGCGCTTCTACGTCCCGGAAGGATTAATAAAAAAAATTAGTATAGCAAGTTGCTCTATGTAGAAATTCGAAACAGAGCCTCCCTTTTCAGTGCACGCTTCAGCTGCATTGTAAGCGAAGGAACGCTTGTACGCGCGAACTGGAGCCGGAAGGCACTCTCGCAGAGGCCGCTAGGGGAAGCGATGACGTCACCACTAAGGCATGAAGCGTCGGAACACGTGCTCGCTCTTGAGAGACGTGTGATGAAAGTGGTTGCATCTACCAGTGCCGGGCGCACTGCAAAGGGCTGGGGAAGGCTAACGAGCGGGTGCTCCTGTGCCTTCTCACCAATACAATGTTGTGCCTGGCTACTCTAAAACATTTTGATCCGCAATTCGACGGTCTGTGCTCGCACTGTGGGGAGGTGTCTGACACCTACCACATGGTGTGGGCCTGCCAGAAAAACGCATCTTTGCCCCCTATCCCCAACCCCACCCGAGACAACTGGGAGGCGACCCTGTCCGGCTGCTGCACCTTAGAGGCCCAAAAGGTCTTAACGCAGCGTGCCCGGGCTGCTGCAAACGCCAATGGAGTGCCTGTCTAGGCATCCCACCTAGTCTATATACATCTATGTATTATAATAAATGTTTTCACAACCACCACCACCTACGGTGTCTCTTGTGCTATCATGTTCCATTCTTAAAGGCGAAGCTTAGTTGTCCTGTGCATTTTTTTAGATGTCTCAAAACTTTATTATTCATTCACAAATTATTCTTTCTGTAGCCCAATGAACCGCAAGAAGGCCTGCAAGCTCTTGCAACTTGTCTGACGTCAATCGCTTGCCGTGGTTCGCAGGTGGTCGACCGGCCGTGGAGCGTAGCTGCGGCGCGCTGAAGAGCCTACTTGGTCAACCGTCTCCCGCTGTGGTATGACGTCAGTAGTCACGTGACCGACCACCACCGCCGCTCGACCATGCAGCGTAGCTACGGCGCGCCGAAGAGCCGACGCTACCCCGTCTCTCGCTTTGGTATGACGTCAGTTGTCACATGCCGACCACCGACCGTGAAGGGTAGGCTCCGGTACGGCAAAGAGGCGAAACCTGGCGTAGTATTGCGTTCGCAATACTATGTTGTATTCATCAAATAACTCAGTGTTTTTCTCTTTTTAACGAAGGCTGGTAATGAAGTATAAAAAATTTTGTTAGTTTTCAGTTGCAGTTGTTCTGGATTAAAGGTGCGTGTTATTCAAATAAAACATATGTAGTGAATGCACTGAATATTATTTTAGTAAGTGCAAAAATGAAACCAAAATTTGTATGGGCAATCTAAGATAATTTATTATTTAATGAAAAATTGATATGATTCCACAATCAATAAAAAAAGTTTACGTGGAAATCTGGCAACCTAATCATCGCTTTAATTTTAATTACAATGGGCGAAACTGAATAATTTTCTGCTTGGCCTGAATACAAAACATACATGTCTATTTCCGTTACTTAATAATGATTTCAATAAACTGCCGGCAAAACGCACCTACAGTTATCTTTGATTGAATACCTAAATGCTTGAGAGAGCTCGGTGAAAATACTGCAGCATAATTGCATCGCCACTACATTAAATGCATCTTACATTTTAGAGAGACTTCAAATATACCTAACCTAAAAACAAAAAATTAAGACAATATAATGTACTGACCTATAAAATAGCAAAATAATTTTCAAGCCTGAAGCTACCTCTTCTGGCAGAAAGTATTAGTATGTCTTACAGCAACAGTCTTAGCAAAAAAAAAAAAAAGACTCCCCATGGGCACTGTGCGAAGAAAAGGCTAAAACAGTTATCAAACAACGAAATAACGATCTGCTTTTGCCACTGGATTTTGGGCTTCTGGTATAGGGCCCATTGCCATGACGAAGGTGAAGGCAAACATTTTATTATCAAACATCAGACTTTTGTGATCAAATACCGTCATCCCTTATGATAGGCCACCTTACTCTCGCGGTGTTCAGCTACCCTATCCTGTACCCTCTATCAAAACACAACAATAATATCGGTGGAACTAGCAAATGAAAGTGGTAAGCGTGCCTAGTCTGAGCTAGAATGCTCCGCCCTGGCATGCAATGAGCCGTTGTGAGAAAGCCAGCGAATTGTGCATTATTGCTCGTGACATTACCGCTGCTTTTAACGATAAAACCGGTTGAAAGTGAAAACACAATGAGGCATTTCTGAAAAGGCGCTATTAAGTCGGCTGTTTAACGCAGTACGGAATCATAGCGCATGTCAAAGGTTAGTTGGCGGCCAGTCAGAAAAATAAGAAACAAAAAAAAACGAAAATTGATTTCGCGGAATATGGCCTCTTGTATTTCAGAAAGAAAGAAGCAGACGGCCTAACGCCCCGCCTTCGCTTTCAATATGCGACGGTGTGCGCCGTTACCGTTGCGCTCGAAATAATAGAGAGATTTAGCACACCGGGATCCGCGATCCGCTAACGTGAACCGTCACCGCGCGTTCCATTGTGCACGCCCAGATCACTTTCATGCCGATAGATGGCGCCACATACTTGATGTCGGCACATTGACCTGGCGCATCGGAACCAATAAGGGTACAATTTACTTTTCAATAAGGGTACAATTTACTTGTTTTCTTGACCTTGGAAGAAGTTCTCAAAACCGCTCAAGTGTTAGGACCTGATGCCTGTAGGCTCTGCCTGTAGGCCCACGAGCGGTAGAGTGTCACGGTGGCGGATCGCGGATCACGGCATGCTAAATCTCTCTAATGCTATAAATGCTTACAAACGGTGGTGCGTTGCAATAGCACGATGCGCTACGAAATTAAATGCGCAACTGCCTTATTCATGAAAAGCGTGGCTATCGATAAGGAAGCCATTGTGGTTTCATTCGGGGTTTGATTTCGAGAGCGGTTCGTGATGATCAACGGAGTGCATTAGCGAATTTAGCATTATTATCTACTTGAAGGGTTTGAAATTCGCCGTCATTCCCTTCCACATCCTCCACATTCCTGCAGGGGCATGGAAGTTTCTTGCACCTTTTCAGGAAGGGTTCAATTTACGTGTTTTCTTGATTTTGGAAGAAGTTCTCAAAACCGCTCATGTGTTAGGACCTGATGCCTTGAGGGGAACTGCCTGTAGGCTCTAACATGTGCACTGACTACCGCGCATTCGGAGTTTGATAAAGAGGGAGGCATCAAAGCTAAACGTGGAAAGCTTGCGCTTTATTGTGCTACCAAAAAGCAGGCGGCGAAGGCACAGCGGGTTCAAGCAGCGGAAAGCGAAATATATCAGTTCGGACCCCGTGCTTTCCAGAGACCCCCCTCCTCTCATTCTCGATCGCTCAAGAGCAGGAAACTCAAATTTCTGCCTCCTCAAAGACTCGCAACAGCCTGACAACTACCGCCCTGCCCTGTCTTCTTTAGCATATTCGTTGTAAAGCTCAGGAACATATAATTTTTTAGATAGAAACGCTGCCTCACAGTACACCAAATGGCATTATGGGAAGAAAATTCAATCTCACCTAGAATGGCTTCCCATCTTCCTCGCCTAAACTCCAGATTCTTTAGCCGCTTTTTTATCGCCTTTTTTTTTTTTTTTTTTACTCTCTTGGCATTCTTATCGCGACCACCGCCTCTCTGAGTTGCCGCACTAAAAGCGAAACAGTTGATTTTGTTTGCGCTGTTGAATGCTTTAAACCTCAACCGCAGGAAATTTGGTCGCCTCTTTGGTGCGCCGTTCTTTCTAGTCTCTAGCACATTAATGGCTTTCTTTCTCTCCGACATGTACCGTCGTTGCCAAACGTAACCAGGCTGCATGATTTGCTTTTCACTTGTATTGTAAAGCCAACATGGATTCCCAGATGATCACAAATTGTTAAGAAGTGAGGACAGTACCCCGTATTTACTTTGCACAGATTTACAGCTTCATAAGTGGTACGAGTTGTCTCCTACCCAATCGAGAAGCGGAACATATGCCTCGCTACTTTTGGTAAAGACGGTACATTTGTCATTCCTGATAACGTGGTCACAATTTCTTTTTTTCTTTCGTCGTGTTTACAACATCAACTCAGCCTCGCGGCGGGCAACCTCACAATGCCAGCCGAGTTCCTCTCGCCTTTCTTTTGTTGGGGGAGACGAATGGTAAGTCGTGTCATCGTGTTGCATTGCAAAGCGAGGTTCGCCGCCACCAGCCATTTGCAAACCGCCGTGGGGATGGGCGCTGACACTCCTTCCTTATCCCTTCCTAACCTCCAATAATTAAATGCGCTTTAAAAACTGCAGATCAAAGTTGTTTCCAGTGTCCCTTTACTACCATTGATTTTGTTGTCGTCAGGTAGACTTGAGAAGGCGTGGTACGAAATCGGATTGTACGGCAATTTTATTCCTGCAAAGCTGAAGTTAATTCATTAAACTTTCCTCTCTCTTTAGTATAATTTGTAGCCTCATTGAGCCATGGTATATATATAAAAATGATTATATTGTGCGTGTATTTGCATATACATTAGTCTTCTAATTTCCTACCTGAGGTTTTATATATATAGCGCAAAATGATTCAATTTACAAATGTTTTAATATCAAGAAGGATGTATGCGTAGCATGAAAATGCTGGCAGAGCAATCAGGCTGCTTGCCCAAGCTTTATTTCACAGCGTTCTGCATTTCGCAAGTTGGCCAATAAATCACAAAAGATATCTCATGTTAAAGACATAATATTGCTTGCACTAAAATCTAATTTTGCTGCAATTTTCGACGCTCAAATTTTGCGTCAAGGATATGCCTTCTTGAAGTTCCATCAATCAATAAGCATATATTATCTGCGCGTACTCCCCGTGTTCAGCCCTTACTTAGCTTGAAAAACAATAAAATGCTAAAAGCATAAAAATAATTTCTTGTTAAGCCCCTCACATACCTCCCTCGCGTCTTCTCCTTTCCTGTGCATATTTTGATGCGTTTGAATGGCAGAGATGAAAGCAATACGGCTTACGTAAGTTTTTTTTCGTCAATGTTACGGAAGTAGAAAAATAGTTCAAGACGAGAGAAAAGAAAAGTGTTGAAAATGGCTTAACATTGAGCCATATATAGAAATGAAACAATGGCGCAACAGCTTGCCTACTTCTCGCTCGCACGCGGTTAACGATGTTGTTCTTTCCTCAATTTATCCTAAACACATGCCCTGTCCACAGCAGGTAAAGGGAATAGGGGAACAAATTTAATTACTGCTTGCGACCGCCTCTTACTGAAACACGCAAGGCTTCGTTTATATTTACTGACTCTTTACATTACGCAATCCTCCTTCTTGTGAAAGGTAAAGCGCTGTCCGGCAATTTAGAGTCGCGTATTGTGTGTTCTATGCTCCAGCAGGCAGATAGTATAACTAAATGAAATTTCTCTTTCTTTGTCTTCCTGTAAAGGTGAGCAAAGCTCCTCGAGAGCCACGAAAAACCTTGTAACAATGTCATATTTTTGTGGACATTACTACGGGAAGCTATATTGAGAAGATAATACATGATACATTTTAAGAGGACAATCTTGTGCAAGTATTTCTATGTTCTCCAAAAGCTGGTTCTTCCTTCGCTGAAGAGAAACAGCTAACAATCTACTAACGCCTGTAATAGCCAAGGGAAGGTGTAAGGCCCTGTGCCTAATCCATGTGTATTGACTATAGACTATGTTATCAATCACAAAAATGGCTGCGCTTCATCACGAATGAGAATAAGAGCCTTCCAGTCAATACTGACCAGAGAAATATGTGATATTTTATGCTGCCAATGTAGTTCCCTTCATAATCATAAGCATGCCATCAGCAGAGGACTCCATTATATCTATGCACGTCCCGTAAAACTTCCTTCGCTGCGTATTTTGTATGAGCCAGAACAGTGAATAATCGATACCTTTCCCACCACCCATCACCCCAGGCGTTTTTGTATGTATGTGTGTACCCAATAAATTCTCTTTTTGCACCTAAGGCAGGCTTGCAGTCTGCTCCCTATGTATAGACGGAGATAAATGCAACGTTGTTTCTGCTGCGGTGCCCTTCTGTTAGCAGTTCTTATCGACTCCCTGCAGAACGCTGACAATGAAGCAGAAGGATCTGTTTGCCGTGTCGTTTCCGCTCTCCCATTTATTCCCCCTGGAGATAATGGACATTCAATAACGCTTCCGCCTTATTTCTGATACAGCGGGCCAATGATTAAATCTAGCGAGTCACTTCTCGCAAAGCATCACACTCATTCACATGCAATCTTCCACAGTGGCTCTGCGTGCTTCTGTGAGCCCGCTCACGTGCACATTCAATCTCACAAGAACTCGCACAATCTCATGCATTCCTGCACAGTGGCTCTACGTGCTCTCATAATTCCACGTGTAATCTCACAAGAACTCACATATTCTTATACATTCTCATTCACTCTCAAACTTTCTTGTACAGCTCACGCACAGTTTTTTAGTAGGAGAATGCCGCCTGTTTCGCGCTATGAAGAGGTAATGAAGCAGCCGATTGCATATCACATCATTCAACTTCGCAATGCACGGAATCGAAAACTTTAATAAATTCTGCCTTGAAAGACTCTCTCTGCGCCAACTATAAATATAATTTGTATCTTGCGATTACGCGATGCGCTATAAGCGAAAAATGTTCCGTGTTTTGTTTCGGTGCATAATTTCTTAACTTCAACTTTGCCGAGAGCTGAAATGTTGAAATAAATATGTGTTCATTCGACAAACCAAAACTTTGAAGAGGAGGAGTGTTTTAAATTAATGTCAGCACCGGGCTTTAACGTGCGTTGAGATCGCACAGCACTCGAAAGAGGCTTCCGTGGGCTGTGCGATGCCAGCGCAAGTTAAACATCCCCAGGTGGTCGAAATTACTCCGTAGCCCCCCACTACGGCTCCCCTTTATCTCCGCTTTCACTCCAACCTTCCTTCCTTCCCTTATGGCGCTGTTCAGGTGTCCACAGAAACAAGTGTGACAGATACTGCGCCTTTCCCTTCCTGTGAACCAAATAATATTAACCTCCAATCATCTATTTCCCATCATAAGTATAATGAAGGACACTTATTAAACAAGTTCAGTTTAATACAGTTTAGTCGATATCAGCATCAGCTGTGGAATCAGGTGTACCTTTTTGTCGATTAGATCTCTGCTTGGCACGAAAATTGAGGACTTAATAATAACTGTCATTTCCAGGCACCTGGCGCACAGTTACAAGATTGTTTTTTAAACTTTTGTGATACAGAAATAGAACGTTCTTTACATGAGGTTGCCCCGCCGGGGCGGTGCAGTGGTAGGACGCCCGACTACTGTGCCGGAGTACCAGGGTTCGCTCCCGACCTCGGCGGCTGCGTTTCGATGGAGGCGAAACGAAGAGGCGTCTGTGTGCTGTGCGATGTCAGCGCACGTTAAAGATCCCCAGGTGGTCGAAATTACTCCATATTTGGGAACACAGCGCGGAACAGGACGCAACACAAGAAAACGAAGGTAGACAGGACGGAGCGCTGACGGAGCGTTTTCATGTGTTGCGTCCTGTTCCGCGCTGTGTTCCCAAATATGGATTTGAACCAACTAGCCCAATGCCCCGCCGGGGTGGTGCAGTGGTAAGACGCCCGACTACTGTGCCGGAGTTCCCGGGATCGAATCCCGGCCTCGGCGGCTGCGTTTCGATGGAGGCGAAACGAAGTGGCGTCCGTGTGCTGTGCGATGTCAGCGCACGTTAAAGATCCCCAGGTGGTCGAAATTACTCCGTAGCCCTCCACTACGGCTCCTCTTTCTCTCTTTCCACTTTCATTCCCACCTTCCTCCCTTCCCTTACGGCGCGGTTCGGGTGTCCACAGAGCAAGTGTGACAGTTACTGCGCCTTTCCCTTCCTGTGAACCAATTTAAACCAACTAGCCCAACAGCAAGTGTTGCCAAATTACTCCGTAGCCCTCCACTACGGCTCCTCTTTCTCTCTATCCACTTTCTCTTCCACCTTCCTCCCTTCCCTTACGGCGCGGTTCAGGTGTCCACAGCTGCAAGTGTGACAGATACTGCGCCTTTCCCTTCCTGTGAACCAATCAATCAATCAATCCTTACATGAGGTGCTAAAGGCATAGCCTGACAAGAGTTCCTTTAATATCGAGCAGTAACAGCATATGGGATGTGGATAATAAAAAATCATAACCACATACAACTAATGCACATTGCAGGCATTGAACAAAGCCGGAGAAGGGAACATATAAAGTTTCATATTTCTTGTTTCAGACTATCCAGAGTGTTAATCATTTTTCAAAATATGTGCTTTCATAACCTGGGCAAAGACCCTCGCGCAAAAAAAAATGAACGCAACCAAAGAGAGAGACAAGGGGACAACGGACAGGACGTGCGATTGAATCAGCAGTGTTCTCTGCATTACTTAAATGAAGGGGGACTTGGTAATTTGTATCTTGCATGTATCGTACGAGTGGTGTTCACAGTTTCTATTTGCGTGGACTGCACGACTTGTATTCCTAGGACCAATATTTTCTTATAGCCTTTTATTTTTGACGAATTGTGTAAGTTTGTACAATATATTTACCTAGCTTTAGGGATGTCATGTCTGAGAAGAGAGTCTGGTACGTTAATCTCGAGGTCTAACCTGCACCTCACAGGCATTTTCTCAAGCAATCTGCATATACAACCGATTAATTTACTTAACTCTATACATAAACTGTATACATGTGTGTTCTACGATAAATCACTATCACACCGCTCACCTAAAAATTTCCTGGTTACTATTTGTTCTATTCTAGTATTATTAAATAATATATTAGTGGGAAATAGATGAGCAAAGAAATGAAATAAATTATAACATGAACATAATTCGGTTGAGGGAATGATCGAACTAAAATCAATATTCTAACGTTCCATATAGAGAACTGTTAAATCATTCATCGTGCGATCAATAATAGTGAGAAAGAAGGTGCGCAGTAGGAACTTGGTCCACAGTGGTGTCGCCGTTATCTGAAACAATGGACTCACCTTTCGAATCGACATTGTAGACAAAACTGCAGTTCTTAAACTACGTACACTGCAGCCATACCCTCAAACAGAAAAACACAAGGACGTTCTTGTGAAATTCGCCCACACAGTATCAATTAACCTTATTTGAACGATTGCATTTAAGGCTGTATATTACACCAAATCATTTGTGGGTGTCGGAGTTCTGAGTACAAAATCCCGCGCGTGCTTTTAACAAGTGTTATATGACACGTGACGTTACCAAGACATGGCGTGACACCCCGTCACGAGACAGCAAAACATTACCAAATTGGCAGGCGCTGCACACTAATGCTTGTTCCATGAGAAGGTAAGGGGAGATGGAAATTGAGCGACAGTGGCATGGTAATAAGTATGTATTAAATAAGATAGATACAAATTCGGGAGTAGTGAATAAGCAATAAGCAAAATGCGCGTGGGCAATCGAGTGTCCCAGTGAGGGAGAACCTGCAGAGGTAAGCAAAGAGAGCTGTCGCGTCATGCCCTACATGTTTATCTGTTCTGACCTGAGGCACCAGATTCGTTCATTCATGCTACTCTAATGGCGTCTGAAATCATCCTTAAAGAGAGCATCCGGTTTCACAGCTTTAACACCTCACCTGTTTTATCATCATCATCATCAGGCTGACTATACCCACTGCAGGGCAAAGGTCTCTTCACCATTCCTCCAATTTACCCGGTTCTGTGCTAGCTGCATCCACTTCATCTCTGTCAACTTCTTAACCTCATCCGGCCACCTAACTTTCTGGCCGCCCCTGTTACGCTTTCGTTCTCTTGTAATCCAGTTTGTTACCCTAAGCGACCATCGGTTATCTTCTCTTCGCACTACATGTCCTGCCCATGCCCATTTCTTCTTCTTAATTTCCCCTAGAATGTCATTAACTTGAGTTATTACTCTGACCCACTCTGCACGTTTCCTGTATCTTAATGCTACCCCAACCATTTTTCGTTCCATAGCCCTCTGGGTTGTCCTCAACTTAAGTAGAACTCTCTCGGTTAGCCTCCACGTTTCAGCCCCATAGGTGAGTACAAGATGCAACTGTTGTATACTTTCCTCTTGAGCGACACCGGTAAGCTTCTAGGCATAATCTCCGAGTGCTTGCCAAATGCGCTACATCCCAATATTATTCTTTTTGTAATTTCTTTTTCATGGTCCCGATCCACGGTTACTACATGCCTTAAGTAGACATATTCGCCTACTACTTCCAGTGTTTTGCTACCTAATGTAAACTGTTGTTCCTTTCCGATGCTGTTGAACATAATTTTAGTCTTGTGCACATTGATTTTCAAGCCTACCTTTCCACTTTTCCTGTCTAGGTCACCAATCATTATTTGGAGTTCATCCCCCGAGTTGCTTAGCAAGGCAATGTCATCAGCAAATCGCAGATCACTGAGCTATTCTCCATCTACCCTTATCCCTAACTGCTTCCATTCCAAGTCTCTGAATACTTCCTCTAAACAAGCTGTGAATAGTAGTGGGGAGATCGGGTCTATTAGCCTAACACCTTTCTTTACGGGAATTTTGTTACTTTCTTTATGCAGAACTATGTTTGCTCTGCAGCCACTATATATATCTTCCATCACGTTCACGTACGGCTCGTCTACCCCCTGATTTCGCAATGCCGACATCACCGCCGAGGTTTCTACTGAGTCAAATGCTCTTTCGTAATCAATGAATGCTATGTATAAGGGCTGGTTATATTCCGAGCATTTTTCTATCATCTGGTTGATGGTATAGATATGACTGATAGTAGAGTACCGTTTTCGAAAACCTGCATGTTCCTTTGCTTGATTGCAGTCTAAGGTTGTCCTGATTCTATTAGCGAATACCTATACCTTATACGTACCAGACAGTAAGCTTATTAACCTGTAATTTTTAAGGTCCTGAGCGTCCCCTTCTTATGAATGAGAATAATGTTTGCGTTCCTCCATGGTTCCCGTGTCGTCGAATACACCAGGCGTTGCGTATACAAGATGGCCAGTTTTTCTAGCACGATACCCCCCCCCCCCCCCCCCTCCCTCTTTCAACAAATCGATAGTTATCTTGTTCTCTCCAGCTGCTTTCCCCTTTTTCATAGTTTCTATTGCTTGCTTAACCTCGTCCTTCGTCACTAGTAGACCGTCAGACTGTTTCTCCCTACAGCCAATCTCATTACGGTCCTGACTACATTGGCTACTGTACAGATCAGTATAGAATTCTTCGGTTACTTTGACTATTTTGTCCATATTCGTGATAACGTTGCCCACCTTGTCTCTTTGCGCATACATCTGAATTTTGCCTATGCCCAATTTCTTCTTCATAGCTTTAAGGCTTCTCCCGTTATTTACAGCGTGCTCAATTTTCTCTATGTTATACTTCCTTGTATCGGCCACTTTGCGCTTATTGATTATTAGCTTTGATATCTCTGCCAATTCTATCTGGTCTGTTGGATTGGAAGCTTTCATAAACTGGCGTTTCTTAATCAAATCTTTCGTCTCCTTAGACAGCTTACCGATATCCTCTCTAAGTATCCTACCGCCTACTTCTATAGCGCACTCAGTAATGATATCTCTGAAATTATTGTTTCTTGCTTTTAGGGCAATGTCGCCATCCTCTGTTAGATCTGAATATCTATTCTGTAGCGAGATTCTGAACTCTTCTGTCCTCCCCCTCACCACTAATTCTTTGATGGACTTCTTTCTTCTTCTTCAGATTTAGACTAATTCGGGACCTCACCATCCTGTGGTCCCTGCACCGTACTTTTCCAATTGCCTCTACATCTTGCATAATGACGAGGGTTGAACACAGTATGAAGTTAATTTCATTTTTAGTTTCCCCGTTAGGACATTTCTATGTCCATTTCCGGTTCTTTCGTTTGCTGAAAGAATTATTCATGATTCTTAGGTTATTGCGATCTGCAAACTCAACTAGTAACTCTCCCCTACTGTTCCTAGAATTGAGCGTATACAATCTGTTGCTGCTCGGTTTGTTATGGGGAAGTATGATCGATTTCTCAGCGCTACGAATATGAAACGTGAACTGTGCTAGTACCCTTTAAATGAACGGCGAAAAAAATTTGCGACTTAAATTGTTCTTCAGCATTTTTCACAATCAAACCTGAATCACTGTTTCAAATTATTTACAGCAACCACATTGTTTCTTCTCGAAATGACCATAAATTGAAGCTTCGAGCATACCAATTCCCTACTGATTTGTTTTAGTATTCATTTTTTCCGTGTACCATAAATTATTGGAACGAATTGCTATTTAGCACCCCCTGCTGCGTCACAGGTCTGACCGCCACCGTGGTCAGTTGTTCCGCAGCAGGTGGTGACTGAGGGCCGCGGCTTTGTGGAGCTTATCATGAGAGGTTGTGGCCAATTACTGCACCAGGGTGGCCAACTCCTGTTCTGGTGAGGGATTGCGTTGCCAGAGGTGTTCACCGGCATCGGGTCGCAGCCCAAACCTGTTTAGCAATTCCATCGACATGCGGATTTTTTGTTATCTGGTGGAGAATTGCGCGGCACCGGGATTTGAACCCCGGTCCTCTTGCATGCAAGGCGGATGTTCTACTGCTACGCCACCGCTGCACTTTTTTTTCTTTATTGCATGAATTGGTACAAATACATCAGTAAAAGGTCGTGGTTGCCATACCCCTTGGCTGACAACCGTGTCTAATGGACTTTCATTACCACAAGTTCGCCCATCAGACTCAAGACCTCCTCAGCAGCGTCTTGCTGCTTCAAAATTTCTTTTAGTTTACACACTTGTTCAACAAAATAATCACATACAGATCCTGCATTGACATCACAGCGTCTATAAGCCATCCTACTCCTCCAAATACTGTGAAGGCCCAATAGCATGATGAGGTCACACTGAAAATCACAATTCATAGTTGTCAAGTACCGAATTCCACGTGGCGTCAATGGCAGGTCTTTTTTAAGTGTCCTTTGTAACACATCCCAGTAAAACAGTTTCGATGGAGGCGATGGAGGTGCAGCGGTGGCGTATTGTTGGGATACACCACCGCTGTACCTCCATCGCCTCCATCGAAACTTATTTACAGCCTCTTAAGTGGTTTACAGGAAAGGAAAGGCAGGGTAGGGTGTCTGTCACTCGCGGAAGAGGAACTAGTTGGTATATCGAAACAAGAATGGTACCATCGGAGAGAGCATCAAGGAAATATATGCAAGTGACAAATTAAGTTTGTGTGGGCTAATTAGGTAATTAATTAGACAGGTGGTTTACACAAAAGGAAATACCCAGTATCTATCGCTCGCAAAATCCCGCTAACACACCTGTTGTATGGCAAGTGTTTATTTCACAAGCTTTTTTAACAGTTCTTGTACTGCAAGTGTTTGTTTTACAAGCTTTTTCAACAGTTCACTTTCTGTCGTGCCCTAAGTAACATTTTCAGCCCGCATTTCGGTCCATATATTTAGGATGCCAGTCCTCGTTCCCACACTACCATGTTTGCAGCATCATTCCTGCCTCGAGCATTTTAGGACTTATAATGAATGCAATTAATCATTAAGACTTAACGGATGTAATAATTAAGGTAATTTTTTATTCTACGGGTTGGAACCACTCATGTCACACCAGCAGTATAGGTGGCCCTTAAGGGAGTAAAGTGAAGTGAACTGTGCGCAAACGTGTCCCCCAAGTTTTTTTTCGCCATAACGTTTTAGTATTATTTTGACACTAGTGAAGGAAACGTCAGCACAATTTGCCCGTGCAACCCCTCGTTCCTTGCGCTGAGGGCTAAGCACTCAAAACAGCGACCCGGAATAATACTTGCGCGGAGAGGGAGTGACTTCAGGTGCTTGGAAGAGAATGCAGCTTCATGATCCACTGCTACAATGTTGCGGCACGTGGTGTCGTGACATGTTTTACCCTACGTAAGGAGAGCCCCCAGCAGTAGTTACAGACCTTGTAAGTGAGCTTCATGTATGAGTGAACAATGTTTCACTATCTCGCCACCAATTCTGATATGGCCGTAAGATTCACCGAAAAAAAAATAATTCACGCGCGCTTACGTCTAGGCTAATATGAAGCTGAATTCAGATACGGCGGGCCTGCTGTGTTCCAGACCCAGTCAGGAGACTCTTAGCTCTTAGATTCGTCTCCTGAAACTATGTGGGCAAGAAACAAAAATTTACCTGCATATTTAGGACACTTCTTTACTCTAAATAATTTGCACCAGCACTATCAACAAGCATAACAAACCTTAACGGAAGTATATTTCCGATGTGTATATGCCCGTCCTGCGTACCCTGTCTGTAACTAACCGAATACTGAGGCAGATATTCACCGACGTTTGTTGGTTTACTCAGAGTTAATGCCAAACAGAATTCGGTTTTTAAAAGCAGTGGTGCTACCACTGAACAACCCGTCCTCAGATATTTCTTGGATCCTTGGGTAATATCATCGCTCAGTAATGAATTTCAATATAAATGCTAATATTTATTTGCTCATTTAATAACCCTTCTTTCCCTCTTAACAAACTATTATATACCTCAACTGAAAAAGCAATGATATAAATATTGTATCTTTAGTTTTACAAATAGTAATTTGGGTTTCAAGCGCCTAATAGGTGGTAACAACTTTTATTGCCACGAAATGAAAGGAATTATTTCGGGCTGGGGCGAGTCTAGGGTGGCCTCCAGTCGGGAGCGACCTCTTGAGCTCGCGTGACGAGGGCCAGTTGCGTAGTTTTCCTTGGGCTGGCCAACAGCTTGTCCCATTCCTCCGCTGAGGGAGCTGGCAAGAGTGTCTTTGGAGGGGTATTGCTGGCGCATTCCCACAGTATATGGTCTTGAGTGGCCTGCGTCCCGTCACCGCAGTGCCGGCATGCAGGGTTGAATTCTCCGTTTGTAATTAACCATAGTCGGTAGGGGCTAAGAATGGGCTTTGTTTGTAGGCGTCTGAGTGTCGTGGCTTGCGCCCGGTCGAGGTCGGGGTGAGGGGCGGGGTACGTGCATCTTAGCTCGCGATAAAAGTTTGTTACCTCCGCGTATGTGCACGGTGCCCCCACAGGCGCGTCCGTTCCCGATAGATCTCCCGTCTCCCGGTTGGTTAAGCCCCGGGCTAGACGGTCTAGAGCGCCTAATAGTCGTGCGTGACAAGTAAATACGACAATGAATGTAAATGCATGGTTTAATTGCTACTCATTACCTACACTGCTCCAATCGTTATAAAAGTTAGAAGACCTTTTACTGGCTTGTTCCTCCGAACGTCTTAAATTAATGAGAAAGTCGCTCTCTTTATTGTTTCTTACAACCAACATAAAGTAATTAGTAGTTTATCTGCTTCGTTGTTTTGCTACAACCATCGTAAGGCCGTGGAAGCTTATAGGTAATGAACTGCGTATCATTACGTACATTAGGGGAAAAGCATGTCTAATAGTATGTGCTTGTCCAGGTCAGTTTTAATTCGTGTAATGCGTCTGAGCAGCCAAGTGGCTTAATTACTGAGCCACCGTGGTAAGCCATGCATTAATTATTACCTAGATATGCTGTGTATGACATTATCACCTGCTAACTGTTTTTTTCTATATTCATGTATTTGTAACCATTGTATCGCCATTATTGTGGTCATTGTTCAATTATATGCCCATCCTGTAAAAATCCCAATGAGGATTGACAGTATCTGAAATAAAAAAATAAATAAATAAATAAATAAATAAATAAATAAAATTCAATCTTTGCTATCGTTCGTGCACGTTCATTTTGTTTCTACTGGCTACGCTGCTGGTGTTCCGGTCTGGCGTTACTACGAGCACGCATGGCTACATTACAGTTTTAGCATTCAATTCAATGCTGTGTGCTTTTGACTGCTAACCCTTTTTTCCTTTCTGCTCTCGTCAGTATCTTCTGGGTCTAATCTAGCGCTGTATTCGTAATGCAAATGCTGTTGAAGCATGTATTCTAGAGATAAAATAAAGTTGCGAGAGGACTACAGAATCTGCACTAGAGAAATTCGAAAGCCTGATAGTTGCTGCTGTATAGTTGCTGCGTACTCTTTTCCAGCAACACCAAGGCTGGCTCCGACAGTGAAACATTTCTTTCCTTGTACCGACCGCCGGCGGCTGCGTATGGACGGGGGCGATCCGTTCGCTATGCCATGTAAGTGCATGTTGAATGCTTTCATGTTGTCAAAATTACTCCGCGGCCCTCCCCATGGGCACACCTTGCTCTTTTCCTGCTTTAACCCTCGCCTTCATCTTTTCCCTTAAGGCGCGGTTCAAGTTTCCACAGAACGAGTGACAGATACTGCGCCTTCACTTTCCTGAAGGGTAATACTTGCAGCCATGACCTTGTCCGTCCGGTCATGAAATGCGTCACACTTCTTAGCTAGATTCCGCGGAATACCGCGAGATTTCGCCTGCAATGACTTACACTCGCCGCCATGACCCGTTCCGTCCGGCCACTACCATGTCACACCTTGGTTGGTTGGTTCATAGGAAGGGAAAGGCGCACTATCTGTCACACTTGCTCTGTGGACACCTGAACCGCGCCGTAAGGGAAGGGATGAAGGTGGGAGTGAAAGTGGATAGAGAGAAAGGGGGGCCATAGTGGAGGGCTACGGAGTAATTTCGACCACCTGGGGATCTTTAACGTGCGCTGACATCGCACAGCACACGAACGCCACTTCGTTTCGCCTCCATCTGAACGCAGCCGCCGAGGCCGGGATTCGATCCCGGGAACTCCGGCACAGTAGTCGGGCGTCTTATCCCTGCATCACCCCGGCGCGGCATGTCACACCTTCACTAGTACTATCAATAGTTATGGCTAAGGACACAGTATGCGCGTACAAGAAGAGAGTGAGAAGTTTCGGCTTAAACTGAACATTAAAAAGACAAATATCATGGCGCCTTGTCCTATCAAGTCCTGGAGGCGTATTTGGGTTTGCTCGGTACGGTGGCTCCGCAAGGGACAAAACGACAGAAGAGACGAAGAAAGCGGGCTGTTCCGACTAGCATCTACCGCCCCCAGGAGCCGAGCAGCCTAGCGATTAGCGACGCATGCTTTTTCAATGGGCGTCATGTTGGACGCGGCACTAGCTTGAGAAAGCCTATACTACTGCTACTACTGTTACTACTACTACTACTACTACTATTATTATTATTATTATTATTATTATTATTATTATTATTATTATTA
>JAJIZL010002037.1:0-22330 GCA_023969395.1 Amblyomma maculatum | reverse complement strand
GCGGTCAAATTTCGCATTAGAAAGCAGCGTAATTGTCGGGAAATTTCTTGCAGTGATTCTCTCTGAAATATCCGGAACTTATAAAGGACCTGTTGATAAGCTCTTTTTTGCTTGCTTGTTTTTCCCGGTTTCCCTTGGCGTAAATTATTCTTGGGCCACGATTTCCTACGCTACTGGTCGAAGGGAAAATCCTAATACTTTACGGTTAAGTCCTTTCTCGCGTTTTCGTAGCAGAGCGGCACACAACAGTTGGGCGGCATTACGACGCATTCGTGAGTCTAGCCGTCGGACGCGCGCACAGCAAAAAAGCCTGAAGCGACCACACCACAAGAAGCAAATGCGTCCTGTCTCGACTTAATTGTGCTCGCAACATCATCAACAGCCTGACTATACCCACTGCAGGGCGAAGGCCTCTCCCATTATTCTCCAATTAACCCGGTTCTGTGCTAGCTGCATCCACTTGACCCCTGCGAACTTCTTAACCTCATCCACGTTCTTAGCCTCCACGTTTCAGCCCCATAGGTGAGTACAGGCAAGATAAAACTGTTGTATACTTTCCTCTTGAGCGACACCGGTAAGCTGCTAGACATAATCTGCGACTGCTTGCCAAATGCGCTACATCCCAATATTATTCGCCTTGTTTTTTCCTTTTCTGTACTAAGTAAACATATTTGCTTACTACTTCGAGTACTTCGCTACCTAACCTAAACTCCTGTACCTTCCCGAGGCTGTTGAACATAATTTTTGCCTTCTGAACAATGATTTTCAATCCTACCTTTCTTCTTTTTCCATCTAGGCCACCAATCATTCTTTGCAGCTAATCTCCTGAGTTACTTAGCAAGGAAATGTCAACAGCAGATCACAGATTACTGATGTATTCTACATCTACACTTATCCCTAACTGCTCCCATTCCAATATTTGAATAGTTCCTCTAAGCAAGCTGTGAATAGTACTGGGGAGATAGTGTCTCCTTGCCAAACACCTATCTTTATGGGAATTTTGTTACTGTTGTATGCAGAACTATGGTTGCTCTGCAGCCACTATATATATCTTCCACCACTTTATTGAGCTCGCATACGCGCACACAATGAAGCTTGAGTTGGCCATGCAGACATGAAAAAAACGTGCGCAGGCGCGAATCATACCATGCACTCAGGGCCCGCGATCCTGGCGGCGGCAGTGGCCCCGAATAGTGGCAACCTCAGCAGGAGCAGCGGGTGCAACTGTAAACAGTTTTACGACGCGCTTGCCCATTCATGGCAGCGCGACGCAGCAGGCCGCACATAGTGCTCTTTTATCTAGCGGATGTGCTGATGACGTCATAATTTTTTTTCAAGGTATGACACACAACTCGGGTGACGTTATGAATTTCAAGGCATGACACACTGCACCACTGATGACATCATTAATACCTTCAAGGGTCGAGATGGTACGCCAGTTGTCACGTCATCGTTTATTAAAAACGATATGCTACACCATTAATGACGTCATCATTTATTTTAAGGTATGACCAACGTTTGTACGACATCCTACGTCACTGATGATGTCATCAAACTAACGCGTTAAGGACGGATGGACACGAAGGCCGCGAGCAGGAGCCAACAAAGGCTATCGCTTTTAAAGACCTGAAAGGTTCTTTTTGGAATATCCTCCTCCGGCACCTAAATGCAATGGCAGCAAACCCTGGAGTCCGCCATCTATCAATTGCCTGCGCTGCGTTCCACCTGTTCCTGTGATGTTAGTTTCTTTCTCTATAAGACTCGGTGTTGGGTACTCTTTTTCCGGCTTCAAATACTCTCGTAAAAATAAAACTATATGCACCTCCTGTGATGCATTGTAATACGCCCTGCTGGTATTTCTTTAGTGTGTGAGAGCTGAACTGCTGAATAAAAAAACATATGTGTCTGAAAGATTAATCTGCGTTTCCTTCCCTTATACTGGGGCCCATGAGCTTTGTAAGCTTAGCTGTATTGCAATGGGGTCTTGTTGATGGAAGTGATTTATGCGACCTACATTCACACACATCAGCGAACTAGTTTCCGTTCGTAGGCTTTCAGCTGATGACCGCCAAGAGACCGCTTTCCCAAAAGGGAGTGTGGGCAGCTTGTCGGCTGCCACAGGAATTGCGAGATTTCGACTGGCTTAGGCGCTGGGGTGTCCTCCCCGCGAGACAGCTCCTTGCCAGATGAGGTATTGTAACCAATGACCAGTGTGCCAAGTGCGGTGCTCCAGAGAGCCTCTCGCCTGTCTTTTTGAAATGTGTAGTTGCGAGAACAATGTGGCGGCTCGCATATAGGATGTTTCACGTCCGCCTGAATACCGGCGTCAAGCGCCGTCACAACCCTTTTGAACACCTTGTGTTCACTGTGGTTCTGTTCTTGTGGCGTCGCGGTTGCTTGCTGAGGCGCGCCGCACTCTCGCCCGCGCAATGTACCCAGCCTTGCAGAGGCTGCTCCTCGTCGTTTGGAAGTATGTCTGGACAGTTAGAAACGGACGGCGAGACGATTTTCTGCGGCGCTGGCACACGTGTTTCTATGTTGCACGGGGGAGCCGACTTGAGATGCCTGTCTTCCTTTATTAGAACCCCCGCCCCTCTTTAATTGTTTTGCCCTGTCTGGGGAAATCATGTTTTTCAGTTTATTACGTTTATGGGACATAGAGTGTTTTGCATAGTACTTTGGTCTGTTAGTAATGCGCGTTTTTGTATGTATGTATGCACCCAATAAATTCTATTTACGCTTCGTTTCATTTTAGGAGGCCACCAGAATAATCAAGTGTGCGAGAGTTGTTAAAAGCATTTACACTCAGGGACAGCTTTCTGTGGCAATGGAGCCAAAGCTACGGGGGAGGGGCTTTCCTAACTGTGTTATTACGCCATTTAGACTCGAGAACCTGGAGCCAATGATTATTCAGCTTTAACAGCTTCCTTGGCTCACACTAAGCAGCAACATCTTTCTTTACGTCACTGATAGCTTATGAAGATAAATGTACGACTAATCAACACCGTGCACGACGTACGTTGTCAAAAAAAGATGCGCGGTACGAACGCTTTACGAACGCGCGTCTGTAAAAAACAGACTGCATTACGTACGAGCACAAAAAGGGGCGGAGAAAAGCGGCAGACGCATATTTCCCTCCCCGCGAACGCTGCTAGTGCTTTGCGAGATTGTCGACAGGTCTCACAGCCATTGACATTAACGCTGCGTATTAAACTCCAGCAGTGCTGGCTAAAGCTGCCCTCTACACCTGGTGCCTAGCCGAGTGTCCTTCAGGACCCCTACTGTGGGAAATAAAGTTTTACCAAAGCAAACCTAACTGGCTAGCACAGTAGTATAAGCCTGGTACAATACTAAGGTTAATAGTTTCGTAATAGCATAACATTCCAGAGCATCACCTGCAAAATTTCTGGTGGAACTATATCCTTGTGCGGAGCGAGCTTGGCTCGTATTCTGAGTTTGCGTTGTTCGTTGAAGTTTCGCTATCTCACGTGACCTCGAGTCATCTGACTGGTGGAAACGCCAGGACCGGGTGTTGCCACTACGGAACCGGAAGAGCTGTCAACATCCTGTTCCGGCGTTTGCACCAATCGGATAAGCAGAGGTCACGTGAGATAGCGACACTTCGACAATGACGCAAACTCGGAATACGGGGCCTGGTGCGTTTCAGCTCTATAGCTTCCACCACACTGCCACAGAAAGGTGTCCCCGAGTATGGATCTAGCAGTGTGAATTAAGACGAAAGCCTTTCCTTTAACTCTGTTGCTTCTATTTCTTTTTCTCTGTTCTACTGAAGGTTCTTCTCTTTTGTTTCTTTATCTTTTTTCGCTTTTGCTGTTCGGTATTTTCCACATTTTGCGCATAATTGTAACTCATGTTTTCACAATTTCGACATCTGTACCTGTGTCTGTCTGCACTCGACATCAACGTCCTTGACTACTTTTACGTGTACTAGACCTTTGGAGTTTAAATAGTAATTACTCCAAACTAGCGAAGGCTTCCGCGCAGACGCATTTTTCACCCTCCACCACATACACCAATTTTTTAACTTAATTCATTTCTCGACAATGATGGTGTCACTCCCTCCTCGGATGAACAAATCTCGTGAACACTCACAAGCCTATAAAGAATTCCCTTACGACCGCCGACGGCTGCGTTTCCATGGAAGCGAAACAAAGAGGTATCACGTCCGAGTGCTGTAGGATAACAGCGTTGTTGTTGTTATGGCTGTAGGAAGAGGGAAAACATCTGCGGCTTAGCTTTAGTTAAGCCTGGAAATTGCGCAAGCAATGTCCGCTTGGCTACGCAAAGTGTTTCGTTTGTGGTGTACACACGCAATGAAAGGCATATTTTAACGCGGTAGTGTTAAGGGCCCCCGTGTCACAGAAAAGTCGGTGTCGTCGTCGACGGCCGCCGTCCCACGTCGTCCGGCGTTGGCCATGAGCGAAAAATCCCAGAAGCATTAATTAATAAAAAAGAGTAGGAAAAAGCCGCCGATCTGAGGAATCGAACGTGGGCCTCCAGGGTGCGAGACGAGCACGCTAACCACTGCACCACGGCAGATTTTTTTTTTTCTTCATTGCCGGACATCACCAACACAAAACAAAACCAACAAAAACGCGCTACAAACAGAATACTCACAACAGAGCGGTTACCACAAGCATGACACTGTTAATACAGAAGCCGGCAGGCTCATACGAGTTGCCTTTGTCAAGTTAAAATTCCTTCAGCTCGCATAGTGGTTCGACTCTTGAAATCCAATCTGGCACAGTGGTCTTCAATTTGTGCATTTCAACCAATGCGTGTATACTCGCGGGCGGGCGTCAGGGTCACAGTGAAAACCCGCCATTCTGGACCGCCATAGACTGTGCAGGCCTATAGCATAACCGTATCAAGTGGAATCCCATCAATATTTTCAGTTGGCAGGAATCTAATCCCGTATGAGTCTAATGGTAATTCTTTTTTAAAAGTTCGTTGCAGCAAATCCCAAAAATAGACGCCGTCCCAACAGTGCAGAAATACATGGTCTATTGTTTCTGGCTGTTTACATATTAAGCAAAGTGAACCCCATGGCAAATAAAAGTCCTTGCTTTCAAAAAACGTTTGTACCGATAATGTTCCTGTATGTAACTTAAAGAAAAACGTCTTTACTCCAGGAGAAACTGGCATTCTTTTGACACACTTCAGTACGTCTTGACCTAGATGGCCGCTATACAAGGCTCTGTAGACAGGAACAGAGAAGTCGTCACACGCCACGCCAGCTAGATGGTTTGAAATGGACAAAGGCGCGTCTATTTATTGCGGTGTTGTCTCAGAAATGTCCCTTAGAGAAGTGTATTGTGGCGTATAATAATAATTATGAGCATGTAAATTACAGAATTACAGAACAGGCAGTTAAGCGAGTGGCAAATTATTTTCCCGCTGTACTTCCTCTTCGCTTGGCGTGCACGTAGCACCATCATGCGTGTGGCGCACGGAATAAGATAGACAGGGCATGGCCCCCGAGATCTTCATCGCGTCGGCTCGGATCGGCAACGATGTTGCCGACGAACTACGACTGCAACTTGAGGCCCGCGCGTTTCGGCAAGGTTGCTGTCAGCGCTTCTCCCGGAAGGATTAATAAAAAAAAATTAGTATAGCAACTTGCTCTATGTAGAAATTCGAAACAGAGCCTCCCTTTTCAGTGCACGCTTCAGCCGCATTGTAAGCGAAGGAACGCTTGTACGCGCGAACTGGAGCCGGAAGGTACTCTCGCAGAAACCGCTAGGGGAAGCGATGACGTCACCACTAAGGCATGAAGCGTCGGAACACGTGCTCGCTCTTGAGAGACGTAAGATGAAAGTGGTTGCGTCTACCAGTGCCGGGCGCACTGCAAAGGGATGGGGAAGGCTAACGAGCGGGTGCTCCTGCGCCTGCTCACCAGTACAATGTTGTGCGCGGCTACTCTAAAACATTTTGATCCGCAATTCGACGGGCTGTGCTCGCACTGTGGGGAGGTGTCTGACATCTACCACATGGTGTGGGCCTGCCAGAAAAACCCATCTTCGCCCCCTATCCTCAACCCCACCCGAGAGAACTGGGAGGCGACCCTGTCCGGCTGCTGCACCCTAGAGGCCCAAAAGGTCTTAACGCAGCGCGCCCGGACTGCTGCAAACGCCAATGGAGTGCCTGTCTAGGCATCCCACCTAGTGTATATACCTTTATGTATTATAATAAATGTTTTCACCCCCCCACCACCTACGGTGTCTCTTGTGCTATCATGTTCCATTCTTAAAGGCGAAGCTTAATTGTCCTCTGCATTTTTTTAGATGTCTCCAAACTTTATTATTCATTCACAGATTATTTTTTCTGTAGCCCAATGAACCGCAAGAAGGCCTGCAAGCTCTTGCAACTTGTCTGACGTCAATCGCTTGCCGCCGTTCGCAGGTGGTCGACCGGCCGTGGAGCGTAGCTGCGGCGCACTGAAGAGCCGACTTGGTCAACCGTCTCCCGCTGTGGTATGACGTCAGTAGTCACGTGACCGACCACCGCCGCCGCTCGACCATGGAGCGTAGCTACGGAGTGTCGAAGAGCCGACGCTACCCCGTCTCTCGCTTTGATATGACGTCAGTTGTCACATGACCGACCACCGACCGTGAAGGGTAGACTCCTGTACGGCAAAAAGGCGAAACCTGGCGTAGTACTGCGTTCGCAATACTATGTTGTCTTCATAAAATAACTCAGTGTTTTTCTTTTTGTAACGAAGGCTGGTAATGAAGTATAAAAGATTTTGTTAGTTTTCAGTTGCAGTTGTTCTCGATTAAAGGTGCATGTCATTCAAATAGAAACATGTAGTGAATGCACTGAATAATTATTTTAGTAAGTGCAAAAATGAAACCAAGTTTGTATGGGCTATCTAAGATAATTTCTTATTCAATGAAGAATTGATATGATTCCACAATCAAGAAAAAATGTTTACGTGGATATCTGGCAACCTAATCATCGCTTTACTTTTAATTACAATGGGCGAAACTGGATTATTTTCTTCTTGGCCTGAATATAAAACATACATGTCTATTTCCATTACTTAATATTGATTTAAATAAACTATCGGCAAAACGCACCTACAGTTATCTTTGCTTGGATACCTAAATGCTTGAGAGAGCTCGGTGAAAATACTGCAGCATAACTGCATCGCCACTACATTAAATGCATCTTACATTTTAGAGAGACTTCAAATATACCTAACCTAAAAACAGAAAAATAAGACCAATCTAAGAAACTGATCTATAAAATAGCAAAATAATTTTGAAGCCTGAAGCTACCTCTTCTGGCGTAAAGTACTAATATGTCCTACAGCAACAGTCTTAGCAAAAACAAAACTCTCCATGGGCACTGTGCGAAGAAAAGGCTAAAACACATCTCAAACAACGACATAATGATCTGCTTTTGCCACTGGATTTTGGGCTTCTGGTATAGGGCCCATTGCCATCATGAAGGTCAAGACAAACTGTCTATTATCAAGCATCAGACTTTTGTGAGAAAAATACCGTCATCCCTTATGATAGGCGACCTTACTCTCGCGGTGTTCAGCTACCTTATCCTGCACCCTCTATCAGAACACAACAATAATATCGGTGGAACTAGAAAATGAAGGTAGTAAGCATGCCTAGTCTGAGCTAGAATGCTCCGCCCTGGCATGCAGTGAGCCGTTGTGAGAAAGCCAGCGAATTGTGCATTATTGTTCGTGACATGACCGCTGCTTTTAACGATAAAACCGGTTGGAAGTGAAAACACAATGAGGCATTTCTGAAAAGGCGCTATTAAGTCGGCTGTTTAACGCAGTACGAAATCATAGCGCATGCCAAAGGTTAGTTGGCGGCCAGTGAGAAAAATAAAAAACAAAATAAACGAAAATTGATTTCGCGGAATATGGCCTCTTCTATTTTAGAAACAAAGAAGCAGCCGGCCTAACGCCCCGCCTTCTCTTTCAATATGCGACGGTGTGCGCCGTTACCGTTGCGCTCGAAATATTAGAGAGATTTAGCACACCGTGATCCGCGATCCGCTACCGTGAACCGTCACCGCGCGTTCCATTGCGCATGCCCAGATCACTTTCATGCCGATAGATGGCGCCACATACTTGATGTCGGCACATTGCCCTGTCGCATCGGAACCAATCAGCTTGTACGCCCCGCCCACGAGCGGTAGAGTGTCATGGTGGCGGATCGCGGATCACGGTATGCTAAATCTCTCTAATGCTATAAATGCTTGCAAACGGTGGTGCGTTGCTACAGCACGATGCGCAACGAAAATAAATGCTCAACTGCCTTATTCATGAAAAGCGTGGCTATCGATAAGGAAGCCATTGTGGTTTCATTCGGGGTATGATTTAGAGAGCGGTTCGTGATGTTGAACGGAGTGCATTAGCGAATTTAGCATTATTATCTACTTGAAGGGTTTGAAAATCGCCGCCATTCCTTTCCACACCCTCCACACTCCTGGGTATGGCAGTTTCTTGCACCTTTTTAGGAAGGGTACAATTTCCGTGTTTTCTTGATTTTGGAAGAAGTTCTCAAAACCGCTCATGTGTTAGGACCTGATGCCTTGAGGGGAACTGCCTGTAGGCTCTAACATGTGCACTGGCTACCGCGCATTCGGAGTTTGATAAAGAGGGAGGCATCAAAGCTAAACGTGCAAAGCTTGCGCTTTATTGTGCTACCAAATAGCAGGCGGCGAAGGCACAGCGGGTTCAAGCAGCGGAATGCGAAATAGATCAGTTCGGACCCCGTGCTTTCCAGAGACCCCCCTCCTCTCATTCTCGATCACTCAAGAGCAGGAAAGTCAAATTTCTGCCTCCTCAAAGACTCGCAACAGCCTGACAACTACCGCCCTGCCCTGTCTTCTTTAGCATATTCGTTGTAAAGCTCAGGAACATATATTTTTTAGATAGAAACGCTGCCTCACAGTACACCAAATGCCATTATGGGAAGAAAATTCAATCTCACCTAGAATGGCTTCCCATCTTCCTCGCCTAAACTCCAGATTCTTCAGCCGCTTTTTTATCGCCTTCTTTTTTTTTTTTTTTTTTTACTCTCTTGGCATTTTTATCGCGACCACCGCCTCTCTGAGTTGCCGCACTAAAAGCGAAACAGTTGATTTTGTTTGCGCTGATGAATGCTTTAAACCTCAACCGCAGGAAATTTGGTCGCCTCTTTGGTGCGCCGTTCTTTCTAGTCTCTAGCACATTAATGGCTTTCTTTCTCTTCGACATGTACCGTCGTTGCCAAACGTAACCAGGCTGCATGATTTGCTTTTCACTTGTATTGTTAAGCCAACATGGATTCCCAGATGATCACAAATTGTTAAGAAGTGAGGACAGGACCTCGTATTTACTTTGCACAGATTTACAGCTTCATAAGTGGTACGAGTTCTCTCCTACCCAACCGAGAAGCGGAACATACTGCCTGGTTACTTGTGGTAAAGACGGTACATTTGTCATTCCTGATAACGTGGTCACAATTTCTTTTTTTCTTTCGTCGTGTTTACAACATCAACACAGCCTCGCGGCGGGCAATCTCACAATGCCAGCCGAGTTCCTCTCGCCTTTCTTTTGTTGGAGGAGACGAATGGTAGGTCGTGTCATCGTGTTGCATTGCAAAGGGAGGTTCGCCGCGACCAGCCATTTGCAAACCGCCGTGGGGATGGGCGCTGACACTCCTTCCTTATCCCTTCCTAACCTCCAATAATTAAATGCGCTTTGAAAACTGCAGACCAAAGTTGTTTCCAGTGTCCTTTTACTACCACTGATTTTCTTGTGGTCAGCTAGACCTGAGAAGGCGTGGTACGAAATCGGATTGTACGGTAATTTGATTCCTGCTATGCTGAAGTTAATTCATTAAACTTTCCTCTCTCTTTAGTATAATGTGTAGCCTCATTGAGCCGTGGTATACATATAAAAATGATTATATTGTGCGTGTATTTGCATATACATTAGTCTTCTAATTTCCTACGTGAGGTTTTATTTATATAGCGCAAAAAGGTTCAATTTACAAATGTTTTAATATCAAGCAGGATGTATGCGTAGCATGAAAATGCTGGCAGAGCAATCAGGCTGCTTGCCCAAACTTTATTTCACAGCATTCTGCATTTCGCAAGTTGGCCAATAAATCACAAAAGATATCTCATGTTAACGACATAATATTGCTTGCACTAACATCTAATTTTGCTGCAATTTTGTACGCTCAGATTTTGGGGCAAGGATTTGCTTTCTTGAATTTCCTACAATCAATACATATATCTATATCGGCGCGTACTCCCCGTGTTAAGCACTCACTTAGCTTGAAAGACAATAAAATGGTAAAGGCATAAAATATTTTCTTGTTAAGTACCTGACAAACCTTTCGCGCGTCTTCACCTCTCCTGTGCATATTTTGATGCGTTTGAATGGCAGAGATGAAAGGAATACGGCTTGGGTAAGTTTATTTCGTCAATGTTACGGAAGTGCAGAAAAATAGTTCAAGACGAGAGAAAAGAAAAGTGTTAAAAATGGCTTACCATTGAGCCATATATAGAAATGAAACCATGGCGCAACAGCTTGCCTACTTCTCGCTCGCGCGCGGTTAACAATGTTGGTCTTTCCTCAATTTATCCTAAACACGAGCCCTGTCAACAGCAGGTAAAGGGAATGGGGAACAAATTTTATTACTGCTTGCGACCGCCTCTTACTGAAACACGCAAGGCTTCGTTTATATTTACTGACTCTTTACATTACGGAATCCTTCTTGTGAGAGGTAAAGCGCAGGCCGGCATTTTGGAGTCGCGTATTGTGTGTTATTTGCTCCAGAAGGCAGATAGTATAACTAAATGAAATTTCTCTTTCTTTGTCTTCCTATAAAGGTGAGCAAAGCTCCCCGAGAGCCACGACAAACCTTGTAACAATGGCATATTATTGTGGACATTATTACGGGAAGCTATATTGAGAAGATAATACATGATACATTTTAAGAGGACAATATTGTGCAAGTATTTCTAGGTTCTCCAAAAGCTGGTTCTTCCTGCGCTGAAGAGAAACAGCTAACAATCTGCTAACGCCTGTAATAGCCAAGGGAAGGTGTAAGGCCCTGTGCCTAATCCATGTGTATTGACTATAGACTATGTTATCAATCACAAAAATGGCTGCGCTTCATCACGAATGAGAATAAGAGCCTTCCAGTCAATACTGACCAGAGAAATATGTGATATTTTATGCTGCCAATGTAGTTCCCTTCATAATCATAAGCATGCCATCAGCAGAGGACTCCATTATATCTATGCACGTCCCGTAAAACTTCCTTCGCTGCGTATTTTGTATGAGCCAGAACAGTGAATAATCGATACCTTTCCCACCACCCATCACCCCAGGCGTTTTTGTATGTATGTGTGTACCCAATAAATTCTCTTTTTGCACCTAAGGCAGGCTTGCAGTCTGCTCCCTATGTATAGACGGAGATATATGCAACGTTGTTTTGTTTCTGCTGCGGTGGCCTTCTGTTAACAGTTATTATCGACTCCCTGCAGAACGCTGACAATGAAGCAGAAGGATCTGTTTGCCGTGTCGTTTCCGCTCTCCCATTTATTCCCCCTGGAGATAATGGACATTCAATAACGCTTCCGCCTTATTTCTGATACAGCGGGCCAATGATTAAATCTAGCGAGTCACTTCTCGCAAAGCATCACACTCATTCACATGCAATCTTCCACAGTGGCTCTGCGTGCTTCTGTGATCCCGCTCACGTGCACATTCAATCTCACAAGAACTCGCACAATCTCATGCATTCCTGCACAGTGGCTCTACGTGCTCTCATAATTCCACGTGTAATCTCACAAGAACTCACATATTCTTATACATTCTCATTCACTCTCAAACTTTCTTGTACAGCTCACGCACAGTTTTTTAGTAGGAGAATGCCGCCTGTTTCGCGCTATGAAGAGGTAATGAAGCAGCCGATTGCATATCACATCATTCAACTTCGCAATGCACGGAATCGAAAACTTTAATAAATTCTGCCTTGAAAGACTCTCTCTGCGCCAACTATAATTTGTATCTTGCGATTACGCGATGCGCTATAAGCGAAAAATGTTCCGTGTTTTGTTTCGGTGCATAATTTCTTAACTTCAACTTTGCCGAGAGCTGAAATGTTGAAATAAATATGTGTTCATTCGAC
The DNA here is from genome assembly GCA_023969395.1 of Amblyomma maculatum. Lineage (NCBI taxonomy): Eukaryota > Metazoa > Arthropoda > Arachnida > Ixodida > Ixodidae > Amblyomma > Amblyomma maculatum. The sequence continues at coordinate 10,148 of JAJIZL010002037.1, read as the reverse complement.
AAACCAAAACTTTGAAGAGGAGGAGTGTTTTAAATTAATGTCAGCACCGGGCTTTAACGTGCGTTGAGATCGCACAGCACTCGAAAGAGGCTTCCGTGGGCTGTGCGATGCCAGCGCAAGTTAAACATCCCCAGGTGGTCGAAATTACTCCGTAGCCCCCCACTACGGCTCCCCTTTATCCCCGCTTTCACTCCAACCTTCCTTCCTTCCCTTATGGCGCTGTTCAGGTGTCCACAGAAACAAGTGTGACAGATACTGCGCCTTTCCCTTCCTGTGAACCAAATAATATTAACCTCCAATCATCTATTTCCCATCATAAGTATAATGAAGGACACTTATGAAAGTTCAGTTTAATACAGTTTAGTCGATATCAGCATCAGCTGTGGAATCAGGTGTACCTTTTTGTCGATTAGATCTCTGCTTGGCACGAAAATTGAGGACTTAATAATAACTGTCATTTCCAGGCACCTGGCGCACAGTTACAAGATTGTTTTTTAAACTTTTGTGATACAGAAATAGAACGTTCTTTACATGAGGTTGCCCCGCCGGGGCGGTGCAGTGGTAGGACGCCCGACTACTGTGCCGGAGTACCAGGGTTCGCTCCCGACCTCGGCGGCTGCGTTTCGATGGAGGCGAAACGAAGAGGCGTCTGTGTGCTGTGCGATGTCAGCGCACGTTAAAGATCCCCAGGTGGTCGAAATTACTCCATATTTGGGAACACAGCGCGGAACAGGACGCAACACAAGAAAACGAAGGTAGACAGGACGGAGCGCTGACGGAGCGTTTTCATGTGTTGCGTCCTGTTCCGCGCTGTGTTCCCAAATATGGATTTGAACCAACTAGCCCAACAGCAAGTGTTGCCAAATTACTCCGTAGCCCTCCACTACGGCTCCTCTTTCTCTCTATCCACTTTCTCTTCCACCTTCCTCCCTTCCCTTACGGCGCGGTTCAGGTGTCCACAGCTGCAAGTGTGACAGATACTGCGCCTTTCCCTTCCTGTGAACCAATCAATCAATCAATCCTTACATGAGGTGCTAAAGGCATAGCCTGACAAGAGTTCCTTTAATATCGAGCAGTAACAGCATATGGGATGTGGATAATAAAAAATCATAACCACATACAACTAATGCACATTGCAGGCATTGAACAAAGCCGGAGAAGGGAACATATAAAGTTTCATATTTCTTGTTTCAGACTATCCAGAGTGTTAATCATTTTTCAAAATATGTGCTTTCATAACCTGGGCAAAGACCCTCGCGCAAAAAAAAAAAATGAACGCAACCAAAGAGAGAGACAAGGGGACAACGGACAGGACGTGCGATTGAATCAGCAGTGTTCTCTGCATTACTTAAATGAAGGGGGACTTGGTAATTTGTATCTTGCATGTATCGTACGAGTGGTGTTCACAGTTTCTATTTGCGTGGACTGCACGACTTGTATTCCTAGGACCAATATTTTCTTATAGCCTTTTATTTTTGACGAATTGTGTAAGTTTGTACAATATATTTACCTAGCTTTAGGGATGTCATGTCTGAGAAGAGAGTCTGGTACGTTAATCTCGAGGTCAAACCTGCACCTCATAGGCATTTTCTCAAGCAATCTGCATATACAACCGATTAATTTACTTAACTCTATACATAAACTGTATACATGTGTGTTCTACGATAAATCACTATCACACCGCTCACCTAAAAATTTTCTGGTTACTATTTGTTCTATTCTAGTATTATTAAATAATATATTAGTGGGAAATAGATGAGCAAAGAAATGAAATAAATTATAACATGAACATAATTCGGTTGAGGGAATGATCGAACTAAAATCAATATTCTAACGTTCCATATAGAGAACTGTTAAATCATTCATCGTGCGATCAATAATAGTGAGAAAGAAGGTGCGCAGTAGGAACTTGGTCCACAGTGGTGTCGCCGTTATCTGAAACAATGGACTCACCTTTCGAATCGACATTGTAGACAAAACTGCAGTTCTTAAACTACGTACACTGCAGCCATACCCTCAAACAGAAAAACACAAGGACGTTCTTGTGAAATTGGCCCACACAGTATCAATTAACCTTATTTGAACGATTGCATTTAAGGCTGTATATTACACCAAATCATTTGTGGGTGTCGGAGTTCTGAGTACAAAATCCCGCGCGTGCTTTTAACAAGTGTTATATGACACGTGACGTTACCAAGACATGGCGTGACACCCCGTCACGAGACAGCAAAACATTACCAAATTGGCAGGAGCTGCACACTAATGCTTGTTCCATGAGAAGGTAAGGGGAGATGGAAATTGAGCGACAGTGGCATGGTAATAAGTATGTATTAAATAAGATAGATACAAATTCGGGAGTAGTGAATAAGCAATAAGCAAAATGCGCGTGGGCAATCGAGTGTCCCAGTGAGGTAGAGCCTGCAGAGGTAAGCAAAGACGGCTGTCGCGTCATGGCCTACAAATTTATCTGCTCAGACCTGAGGCACCAGATTCGTTCATTCATGCTACTCTAATGGCGTCTGAAATCATCCTTAAAGAGAGCATCCGGTTTCACAGCTTTAACACCTCACCTGTTTTATCATCATCATCATCATCATCATCATCATCATCATCATCATCATCATCAGGCTGACTATACCCACTGCAGGGCAAAGGTCTCTTCACTATTCCTCCAATTTACCCGGTTCTGTGCTAGCTGCATCCACTTCACCTCTGCCAACTTCTTAACCTCATCCGGCCACCTAACTTTCTGGCCGCCCCTGTTACGCTTTCGTTCTCTTGTAATCCAGTTTGTTACCCTAAGCGACCATCGGTTATCTTCTCTTCGCACTACATGTCCTGCCCATGTCCATTTCTTCTTCTTAATTTCCCCTAGAATGTCATTAACTTGAGTTATTACTCTGACCCACTCTGCACGTTTCCTGTATCTTAATGCTACCCCAACCATTTTTCGTTCCATAGCCCTCTGGGTTGTCCTCAACTTAAGTAGAACTCTCTCGGTTAGCCTCCACGTTTCAGCCCCATAGGTGAGTACAAGATGCAACTGTTGTATACTTTCCTCTTGAGCGACACCGGTAAGCTTCTAGGCATAATTTTCGAGTGCTTGCCAAATGCGCTACATCCCAATATTATTCTTTTTGTAATTTCTTTTTCATGGTCCCGATCCACGGTTACTACATGCCTTAAGTAGACATATTCGCCTACTACTTCCAGTGTTTTGCTACCTAATGTAAACTGTTGTTCCTTTCCGAGGCTGTTGAACATAATTTTAGTCTTGTGCACATTGATTTTCAAGCCTATCTTTCCACTTTTCCTGTCTAGGTCACCAATCATTATTTGGAGTTCATCCCCCGAGTTGCTTAGCAAGGCAATGTCATCAGCAAATCGCAGATCACTGAGCTATTCTTCATCTACTCTTATCCCTAACTGCTCCCATTCCAATCTCTGAATACTTCCTCTAAGGGAGCTGTGAATAGTAGTGGGGAGATCGGGTCTATTAGCCTAACACCTTTCTTTACGGGAATTTTGTTAATTTCTTTATGCAGAACTATGTTTGCTCTGCAGCCACTATGTATATCTTCCATCGCGTTCACGTACGACTCGTCTACCCCCTGATTTCGCAATGCCTACATCACCGCCGAGGTTTCTACTGAGTCAAATGCTCTTTCGTAATCAATGAATGCTATGTATAAGGGCTGGTTATATTCCGAGCATTTTTCTATCATCTGGTTGATGGTATAGATATGACTGATAGTAGAGTACCGTTTTCGAAAACCTGCATGTTCCTTTGCTTGATTGCAGTCTAAGGTTGTCCTGATTCTATTAGCGAATACCTATACCTTATACGTACCAAACAGTAAGCTTATTAACCTGTAATTTTTAAGGTCCTGAGCGTCCCCTTCTTATGAATGAGAATAATGTTTGCGTTCCTCCATGGTTCCCGTGTCGTCGAATACACCAGGCGTTGCGTATACAAGATGGCCAGTTTTTCTAGCACGATACCCCCCCCCCCCCCCCCCTCCCTCTTTCAACAAATCGATAGTTATCTTGTTCTCTCCAGCTGCTTTCCCCTTTTTCATAGTTTCTATTGCTTGCTTAACCTCGTCCTTCGTCACTAGTAGACCGTCAGACTGTTTCTCCCTACAGCCAATCTCATTACGGTCCTGACTACATTGGCTACTGTAGAGATCAGTATAGAATTCTTCGGTTACTTTGACTATCTTGTCCATATTCGTGATAACGTTGCCCACCTTGTCTCTTTGCGCATACATCTGAATTTTGCCTATGCCCAATTTCTTCTTCATAGCTTTAAGGCTTCTCCCGTTATTTACAGCGTGCTCAATTTTCTCTATGTTATACTTCCTTGTATCGGCCACTTTGCGCTTATTGATTATTAGCTTTGATATCTCTGCCAATTCTATCTGGTCTGTTGGATTGGAAGCTTTCATAAACTGGCGTTTCTTAATCAAATCTTTCGTCTCCTTAGACAGCTTACCGATATCCTCTCTAAGTATCCTACCGCCTACTTCTATAGCGCACTCAGTAATGATATCTTTGAAATTATTGTTTCTTGCTTTTAGGGCAATGTCGCCATCCTCTGTTAGATCTGAATATCTATTCTGTAGCGAGATTCTGAACTCTTCTGTCCTCCCCCTCACCACTAATTCTTTGATGGACTTCTTTCTTCTTCTTCAGATTTAGACTAATTCGGGACCTCACCATCCTGTGGTCCCTGCACCGTACTTTTCCAATTGCCTCTACATCTTGCATAATGACGAGGGTTGAACACAGTATGAAGTTAATTTCATTTTTAGTCTCCCCGTTAGGACATTTCTATGTCCATTTCCGGTTCTTTCGTTTGCTGAAAGAATTATTCATGATTCTTAGGTTATTGCGATCTGCAAACTCAACTAGTAACTCTCCCCTACTGTTCCTAGAATTGAGCGTATACAATCTGTTGCTGCTCGGTTTGTTATGGGGAAGTATGATCGATTTCTCAGCGCTACGAATATGAAACGTGAACTGTGCTAGTACCCTTTAAATGAACGGCGAAAAAAATTTGCGACTTAAATTGTTCTTCAGCATTTTTCACAAGCAAACCTGAATCACTGTTTCAAATTATTTACAGCAACCACATTGTTTCTTCTCGAAATGACCATAAATTGAAGCTTCGAGCATACCAATTCCCTACTGATTTGTTTTAGTATTCATTTTTTCCGTGTACCATAAATTATTGCAACGAATTGCTATTTAGCACCCCCTGCTGCGTCACAGGTCTGACCGCCGCCGTGGTCAGTTGTTCCGCAGCAGGTGGTGACTGAGGGCCGCGGCTTTGTGGAGCTTATCATGAGAGGTTGTGGCCAATTACTGCACCAGGGTGGCCAACTCCTGTTCTGGTGAGGGATTGCGTTGCCAGAGGTGTTCACCGGCATCGGGTCGCAGCCGAAACCTGTTTAGCAATTCCATCGACATGCGGATTTTTTGTTATCTGGTGGAGAATTGCGCGGCACCGGGATTTGAACCCCGGTCCTCTTGCATGCAAGGCGGATGTTCTACTGCTACGCCACCGCTGCACTTTTTTTTCTTTATTGCATGAATTGGTACAAATACATCAGTAAAAGGTCGTGGTTGCCATACCCCTTGGCTGACAACCGTGTCTAATGGACTTTCATTACCACAAGTTCGCCCATCAGACTCAAGACCTCCTCAGCAGCGTCTTGCTGCTTCAAAATTTCTTTTAGTTTACACACTTGTTCAACAAAATAATCACATACAGATCCTGTATTGACATCACAGCGTCTATAAGCCATCCTACTCCTCCAAATACTGTGAAGGCCCAATAGCATGATGAGGTCACACTGAAAATCACAATTCATAGTTGTCAAGTACCGAATTCCACGTGGCGTCAATGGCAGGTCTTTTTTAAGTGTCCTTTGTAACACATCCCAGTAAAACAGTTTCGATGGAGGCGATGGAGGTGCAGCGGTGGCGTATTGTTGGGATACACCACCGCTGTACCTCCATCGCCTCCATCGAAACTTATTTACAGCCTCTTAAGTGGTTTACAGGAAAGGAAAGGCCCGGTGTCTGTCACTCGCGGAAGAGGAACTAGTTGGTATATCGAAACAAGAATGGTACCATCGGAGAGAGCATCAAGGAAATATATGCAAGTGACAAATTAAGTTTGTGTGGGCTAATTAGGTAATTAATTAGACAGGTGGTTTACACAAAAGGAAATACCCAGTATCTATCGCTCGCAAAATCCCGCTAACACACCTGTTGTATGGCAAGTGTTTATTTCACAAGCTTTTTTAACAGTTCTTGTACTGCAAGTGTTTGTTTTACAAGCTTTTTCAACAGTTCACTTTCTGTCGTGCCCTAAGTAACATTTTCAGCCCGCATTTCGGTCCATATATTTAGGATGCCAGTCCTCGTTCCCACACTACCATGTTTGCAGCATCATTCCTGCCTCGAGCATTTTAGGAGTTATAATGAATGCAATTAATCATTAAGACTTAACGGATGCAATAATTAAGGTAATTTTTTATTCTACGGGTTGGAACCACTCATGTCACACCAGCAGTATAGGTGGCCCTTAAGGGAGTAAAGTGAAGTGAACTGTGCGCAAACGTGTCCCCCAAGTTTTTTTTCGCCATAACGTTTTAGTATTATTTTGACACTAGTGAAGGAAACGTCAGCACAATTTGCCCGTACAACCCCTCGTTCCTTGCGCTGAGGGCTAAGCACTCAAAACAGCGACCCGGAATAATACTTGCGCGGAGAGGGAGTGACTTCAGGTGCTTGGAAGAAAATGCAGCTTCATGATCCACTGCTACAATGTTGCGGCACGTGGTGTCGTGACATGTTTTACCCTACGTAAGGAGAACCCCCAGCAGTAGTTACAGACCTTGTAAGTGAGCTTCATGTATGAGTGAACAATGTTTCACTATCTCGCCACCAATTCTGATATGGCCGTAAGATTCACCGAAAAAAAAATAATTCACGCGCGCTTACGTCTAGGCTAATATGAAGCTGAATTCAGATACGGCGGGCCTGCTGTGTTCCAGACCCAGTCAGGAGGCTCTTAGCTCTTAGATTCGTCTCCTGAAACTATGTGGGCAAGAAACAAAAATTTACCTGCATATTTAGGACACTTCTTTACTCTAAATAATTTGCACCAGCACTATCAACAAGCATAACAAATCTTAACGGAAGTATATTTCCGATGTGTATATGCCCGTCCTGCGTACCCTGTCTGTAACTAACCGAATACTGAGGCAGATATTCACCGACGTTTGTTGGTTTACTCAGAGTTAATGCCAAACAGAATTCGGTTTTTAAAAGCAGTGGTGCTACCACTGAACAACCCGTCCTCAGATATTTCTTGGATCCTTGGGTAATATCATCGCTCAGTAATGAATTTCAATATAAATGCTAATATTTATTTGCTCATTTAATAACCCTCCTTTCCCTCTTAACAAACTATTATATACCTCAACTGAAAAAGCAATGATATAAATATTGTATCTTTAGTTTCACAAATAGTAATTTGGGTTTCAAGCGCCTAATAGGTGGTAACAACTTTTATTGCCACGAAATGAAAGGAATTATTTCGGGCTGGGGCGAGTCTAGGGTGGCCTCCAGTCGGGAGCGACCTCTTGAGCTCGCGTGACGAGGGCCAGTTGCGTAGTTTTCCTTGGGCTGGCCAACAGCTTGTCCCATTCCTCCGCTGAGGGAGCTGGCAAGAGTGTCTTTGGAGGGGTATTGCTGGCGCATTCCCACAGTATATGGTCTTGAGTGGCCTGCGTCCCGTCACCGCAGTGCCGGCATGCAGGGTTGAATTCTCCGTTTGTAATTAACCATAGTCGGTAGGGGCTAAGAATGGGCTTTGTTTGTAGGCGTCTGAGTGTCGTGGCTTGCGCCCGGTCGAGGTCGGGGTGAGGGGCGGGGTACGTGCATCTTAGCTCGCGATAAAAGTTTGTTACCTCCGCGTATGTGCACGGTGCCCCCACAGGCGCGTCCGTTCCCGATAGATCTCCCGTCTCCCGGTTGGTTAAGCCCCGGGCTAGACGGTCTAGAGCGCCTAATAGTCGTGTGCGACAAGTAAATACGACAATGAATGTAAATGCATGGTTTAATTGCTACTCATTACCTACACTGCTCCAATCGTTATAAAAGTTAGAAGACCTTTTACTGGCTTGTTCCTCCGAACGTCTTAAATTAATGAGAAAGTCGCTCTCTTTATTGTTTCTTACAACCAACATAAAGTAATTAGTAGTTTATCTGCTTCGTTGTTTTGCTACAACCATCGTAAGGCCGTGGAAGCTTATAGGTAATGAACTGCGTATCATTACGTACATTAGGGGAAAAGCACGTCTAATAGTATGTGCTTGTCCAGGTCAGTTTTAATTCGTGTAATGCGTCTGAGCAGCCAAGTGGCTTAATTACTGAGCCACCGTGGTAAGCCATGCATTAATTATTACCTAGATATGCTGTGTATGACGTTATCACCTGCTAACTGTTTTTTTCTATATTCATGTATTTGTAACCATTGTATCGCCATTATTGTGGTCATTGTTCAATTATATGCCCATCCTGTAAAAATCCCAATGAGGATTGACAGTATCTGAAATAAAAAAATAAATAAATAAATAAATAAATAAATAAATAAAATTCAATCTTTGCTATCGTTCGTGCACGTTCATTTTGTTTCTACTGGCTACGCTGCTGGTGTTCCGGTCTGGCGTTACTACGAGCACGCATGGCTACATTACAGTTTTAGCATTCAATTCAATGCTGTGTGCTTTTGACTGCTAACCCTTTTTTCCTTTCTGCTCTCGTCAGTATCTTCTGGGTCTAATCTAGCGCTGTATTCGTAATGCAAATGCTGTTGAAGCATGTATTCTAGAGATAAAATAAAGTTGCGAGAGGACTACAGAATCTGCACTAGAGAAATTCGAAAGCCTGATAGTTGCTGCTGTATAGTTGCTGCGTACTCTTTTCCAGCAACACCAAGGCTGGCTCCGACAGTGAAACATTTCTTTCCTTGTACCGACCGCCGGCGGCTGCGTATGGACGGGGGCGATCCGTTCGCTATGCCATGTAAGTGCATGTTGAATGCTTTCATGTTGTCAAAATTACTCCGCGGCCCTCCCCATGGGCACACCTTGCTCTTTTCCTGCTTTAACCCTCGCCTTTATCTTTTCCCTTAAGGCGCGGTTCAAGTTTTCACAGAACGAGTGACAGATACTGCGCCTTCACTTTCCTGAAGGGTAATGCTTGCAGCCATGACCTTGTCCGTCCGGTCATGAAATGCGTCACACTTCTTAGCTAGATTCCGCGGAATACCGCGAGATTTCGCCTGCAATGACTTACACTCGCCGCCATGACCCGTTCCGTCCGGCCACTACCATGTCACACCTTGGTTGGTTGGTTGGTTGGTTCATAGGAAGGGAAAGGCGCACTATCTGTCACACTTGCTCTGTGGACACCTGAACCGCGCCGTAAGGGAAGGGATGAAGGTGGGAGTGAAAGTGGATAGAGAGAAAGGGGGGCCATAGTGGAGGGCTACGGAGTAATTTCGACCACCTGGGGATCTTTAACGTGCGCTGACATCGCACAGCACACGAACGCCACTTCGTTTCGCCTCCATCTGAACGCAGCCGCCGAGGCCGGGATTCGATCCCGGGAACTCCGGCACAGTAGTCGGGCGTCTTATCCCTGCATCACCCCGGCGCGGCATGTCACACCTTCACTAGTACTATCAATAGTTATGGCTAAGGACACAGTATGCGCGTACAAGAAGAGAGTGAGAAGTTTCGGCTTAAACTGAACATTAAAAAGACAAATATCATGGCGCCTTGTCCTATCAAGTCCTGGAGGCGTATTTGGGTTTGCTCGGTACGGTGGCTCCGCAAGGGACAAAACGACAGAAGAGACGAAGAAAGCGGGCTGTTCCGACTAGCATCTACCGCCCCCAGGAGCCGAGCAGCCTAGCGATTAGCGACGCATGCTTTTTCAATGGGCGTCATGTTGGACGCGGCACTAGCTTGAGAAAGCCTATACTACTGCTACTACTGTTACTACTACTACTACTACTACTATTATTATTATTATTATTATTATTATTATTATTATTATTATTATTA
>JAJIZL010002035.1:7765-22515 GCA_023969395.1 Amblyomma maculatum | reverse complement strand
ACACTGCCTTCCATTGTAATACACTAAGCGCAAAAGAGTTAGAAAGCGAAGTTCGGACCGAGCAATTCGGAGTCTTTGTTCCACACTGTATCAGTACTACTGGGTTCGGACGGACAGCTAATTTCTCCCCAAAGAAATTATATCTCTTGTGGCCACTACCGCATTGGGAGGGAAAAGGAGAAATATGCGACAAATAGCTGTCTAAGAGAACGGAAGCTTCTTTCCTCCTTAGAGCGCCTCTGCGTCTAACGGCGATCTTCTCGCTCAAGATGCACCAACAACAAACGGATGGCCGGTGGGGGTGCCCTTCCGTACGGTACATTGGACGCAAGGAGTTGTCGACTGTTTATTCGGCTAACCCCGAGGCTAATAGGCTTCCGCAGTGCTGCTTTTATCGGATGCTCTTGCGGCTTTGTTTGGAAAAGCTTCCACTGCGGGTTCTATCTCATCGGTATGAAAAACCGACCATGACACTTTTGCCTAGGGAGGAAACCGAAGAAGAAAGACGTGAACTGGGCGCTAAACAATTGAAGTGAGGTTTGCCGAAGACTAATAAGAAAGATCTAAAAATACGATAACTGCTTTTCCCTAAATTTGAATTCACAAGTACACATTCTTGTCAACAATGAATTCTTTACCTTCAATGCATTTCATTGTTTGCTCGATCTGAGCTGATTCCCACAATTTCAGTTCGAGGTCATAACTTACAAAACATAGAGATGTTGAAATATTTAATTTGCGTTGTTTTTTCTGGAGCGAAAGAGATCCGTTAATTTTCAGATGCATCAAATTAGCTCTAATTACCATTATATTATTTTTCATTACCATCGGCACTTTGCATTGTACTTATAAAGGTTTTTATATAATACTATTTATTATCGTCTAAATATGTTGCGTTGATCGACATTTAAAAACACTCTGTAGGAAAATTGTTACATGTCAATTATTAAGGCAAACACTGATTTTGAATGAGTCCTGGTCTTGGGTGAGATATAGTGCTTCGAATTTTGTTCCCGATGATTGTTTCTTCGCTTCTTTTTATTCAAACAACGTAACAGCAGACGAGAACAGAGCTGAAAGTCATCGTTGCTAAAGCAGAATTCTGTGCGCTAGATTTCTTTTACAACACACAGTCTAAATACAGCGACGTGTATCAAACGCGTCAAAAGCGCAATAAAAATATTTAACAACAGCCTGGTGCTCTACAGTGAAAAACAAGAAAAGCTTTGCGTGGCAACACATAGGTGTGAAGAGCAGAGTTTTTCACGAGGGGTGGTGAGGCGTGCTTGTTAGCAGGCCTTTTGTTAAGAAAAAAGAAGGACTTGAAACTTCCTTTCTTTCGTGAGGGCACGGTGAACAATCCTTGACCCTAAATAATTTGAGAAGAGCATGCACTATGCAAACAGAAGCAAAGTAAGTCATGATTCAAACTAAAAATATTACGCTGCTCCCGTGATGCCATTGTATGCCTAACTTTATTTTTTGCGAGGACAGCCCTTTACGAAAATTTTCAGGAATATCCTGAGCCTTGAAAAACGAAACAGCGAAATATAATAATATAAATTAAGAACTTTTGCAATCTCTGCAGATTTATTTTCTCCGTGAAGGAATTTTTTTCATTGGAACAAAACATGTGCATCGTTCATTTTACCTGAACGCTGAGAAATGAAAGAAGGATGGCAGATGTACTCAAAGGAAAGGTATCTGGACAGCAGACAATATTGGTGTTGCTAAAAAACTGGAAATAAATACCCTCTTAAAGGTGCATCATTTTGCACGCTTCGTATTTTTTTATGATAGAATGTGGGGAAAACAAACGCAGCGAAATATATTATCAGTAACAGAACTACATAGCTTGAAAGATGACACTATCATTTAAAATCTCGAGCTTGAATATGAATATTAAACTGAATGTTTTGAAAAGCTTGCCTTTCTGAATAATAAAGTAGTAACCGATTCTTGAATCGAAGTCATCCCTTCGCATTTCTCTACTCAATAATCCGTCTAGATATCCTGTGCTCAAAGAAGCGCGAAGGAGGCAACCGTATGTATTTTTTTTTCTCTGTTCGCAGAAAATTAAAGTAATTGCAAACTAGGTATTGGCAAAAACAGAACAATTCGTCCCCGCTCAAGAGACGCGGAAACGAGTGACAAAAAAGGTTTTATTTTTGTTTTAAAAATCAAGACCAAGAAGTTTCATCAACCTGCCATATCTGACAAAGTAGCCAGGACTTTTGGAATTCTAGAGCGCTACCGGTAATAGTGAAGGGAGAAAATATATGCAGATCGGGACCACAACTGTGACACTTTGTGAAATCCCAACTGAAATCCCAATTTCACAACTGTGAAATCCCATATGGCACAAACTATGGGCCCAATATTGGTAGTGTGTTGACAAAGATTGGCCCACCATAGTACCAGTGCATTGTCACACACAACACCAATATTAGATCCATGTATTGCGCTGTCTTGCATGTGCCCCAGAATTCGAGCCTAGAAGGGGAAATCTGGCAGTGATATCACCGGACGCGAGCTGTTCACTCTTTCGTGTGTCCTGCTAACAAAAGTGAAATATAAAATTTTATTCTAGACCTTGGGCTTAAATACGTTTTAGGTAAAACCGCAGATGTAAGCCCTTTTGAGACCGCAATGAGGCTTAGATATGAAATGTAATCATGACAGAGAAAACAAATGGTGGTAGACTTGTCGATATCGACCAAGGCTATGAACTCAAAATAACAGTAAGAGAGAGGCAGTGCGAAAAATGATGTACTTATACATTTGAAAGCAATTAGTGTGCGCTGGACATGAAATTGTTTTAAACTCCGTCCTCGGCAGATACTGGCAAATCTTTAGCGCATTTTTGCTCTCTGAATGGAGGCTTTCGTTTAGAGATGAACTATAAGGTAAATAGACCATGCTAATTTTTTCCGTTCAAAGATTAAAATAATTAGCGCAGACTAGGCTTCGCGCATTTCAGCAGGTGTCAGTGCTTTAACTTGGGCTAGTACACTGAAAAAAATTATAAAGGTGAGTTACCTTTACCTGTTCCACGAGGTATGTGCGCATAACAAGCGGAATGAATGGCAAATTCATCAGTTTTAACTGGCAGCGATAACTATCCTATCTTCTTTCCTGTGCATGTTGCATGAAAGTCGCTCTGATACATGCTTGCTTGTAAAGCTTATTTAAAGGAAAAGATGCGCCCTTGTAATTTATTCATTCACCCAATATTGAGCTTGTTAGCGCCCGGGTAAGCTGTTTGTTTTTTTAATTTCGTGCTGAGCAACAATGAGCGCTCTATTTCTCTACATACACGCTTGATTTCTTCACATTACAGACAGCGGTTTCCTTTAGTAATATGTATAGCCATGTTGAGCACAACGAAGGCAACACAGGCAAGTATGGGAACGTAACAAACGTTCGAGAACCCTATCACCAACCAAATATTTATCTATTAGAACCCGACGTTTTGGGACCAACTCGGTTTCTTTCTCAGGGGCGACTAAACTTCGGAGCCCTCAGTAGCAAGCAGCGGCCAATGCTTCCCCTTTCCCAACACGTGGCGGAGTCCAATTGTGTATGCGGAGGGTCGCGTCCCCGGTTTCCTATTCACTGCTGCAGCTGTCAGCCGGATGAACCACGACTCGACATGACGTCTTTTGAAGGGTTGGTCTCCCCGTCAAGGAAGCTAACCTCCTCAAAGGCCATTTTGTGGTCGGCGTGTTCGCAATTCTCGGCGAGGGGGTTGCTTTCCGAGTTCATTTGCCGGACTTAATTTTTGAGCTGTAATATTCGCTGACGGAGATTTTTGTTTCGCCGATATACGGGGCCGGGCACTTGGAGCAGGGGATTTTATAAATAACGCCTTGTTGTTTATCTCTGGGGATGCGGTCTTTTGGTAGCGGTAGAAAACGGCTGACGTTTGAGGATGGTTTGTGCGACACACAGACATGTTTGCGTAGGATGCGTGCAAGCGCCTCACCGGTGCCCGGCACATATGGGAGCACAATGCGAGGGCGCTTCGTAGTTTCCGTGCTGACCGACCCTCTTGTCCTGCGAGCTCGGCGGCGGCAAGCACGTTGAATAAAGGCGCGTGTGTAACCATATTTCGTCAGATCGGCGAAAACGGTGGCCTCTTCCGCTTTTCTCTCCGCCTCGGAGGAGCAAATGTACTCCGCTCTCCTCAGAAGAGAGGACACGACGGAGGCCTTGTGCGCAGCGGGGTGGCTTGAATTGAAAATTAAGTAGCGGCCGGTATGAGTGGGCTTCCTGTACACACTGAATTTGAGGTCTCCCCCCGGTCTTGAAATTAGAACGTCAAGGAATAGTAACTGATTGTCCTTTTCGCGTTTAAAGGTGTTATTTTTAACGATTGTCCTTTTCCCGTTTAAAGGTGAACTGGATAGAGTGTTTAACCGCGTTCAGGTGCGAAAGAAAAGTTTCAACTTCTGGTTTTTTTTATGATGCAAAAGCAGTCGTCGACATACCGAAATCAGTTTGGATTTCGTTAATAATGTGAACGGCACGACGCCTACTAAAGTGAATAAAACATAATGCTATGTATATGCAACTACACTCCAGTGAAGTACATTTCTCGCCAGAAAACAAAATGTGCTCTCTTATTATTACTTCTAAGCTAGGAAGTAAAAGTGTTAACAAACGGTGATGTATTGCGGCAACACAGGAGTTTTGTGTTTCCCAAGAATGAAAAAATGGATGACATGTCCTAAGCGCTATGCTTTGCGCAGTCTATTTTTCTCCATAAAAATGTGCAGCAGTAAAATACTCTGCAAAATCTCACCAATCAAATTCCATACACTGACGACGACAGTGGTAACAGAGATATCGAGCTCGAAAAGGAAAATTACAGATACTATTCTAACCAAAGCAAAAGGAAAAGATACATACTATGCTAACCAAAGCCCAAATGCAATTGATAGAGCAGTAAGAGGTTTATTAGTGAAGTTAGGCCTTCGAATGGATCAACTTCATATTCCGGCCCGGAATCCAGGACTTAGCTATTAGCGAGAAGGATGACACCGCGTGTTTTTTTTTTTTTTTTTTTTTTTTTTTTAGTTTGTATAGAATAAGTTTTATACTCATTCCGTCAAGTCTTAACAAAGACAATTCGCGGCACTTAAGAACTCCTCTACCAGACCGAAATGAACTTTTCATATGTTTTCCAAATACTTTACCAAGCAATTTCTTCCAACATGCCGTAATGTTTGCTGGTATAACTAGAAAAGTAGGAATTATGAAGGGGTAGTTAATCTAAATTTGTAAGGAAATCAAATATATCAATGTCGCGATAGCCGCTGAGGCACTTGAGCAGAGAAATTCGTGTCTCCGGTAGCACGAACAGATGTATGAAAGAATATCGCGCTAGCAGAAAGGTACCATAAATGGTTTATTCTAGACTTTGGGCAAAAATACGGGGATGCTGCATACAGCAGTTGTGAACCCTTTTGAGATTTGAGTGAATTACAGTTTTGAAATGTAATCGCGCGAAAGGAAGCCAGGACTACGTAGTACGGATCAAAGCCGACTAGATTGTTCTGAGCTCAAAATTAGAAGCGCCATGAACAGTGCGAAGAATAATGTGCATTTAAATTAGAAAATCGATCGCCCACATTTGTCGCCACATTATTATAAGTTGCGTCCGGCACCTCCAGCAGATGCATGTCATCTCGGAAATTCGTTCTTGAAGTGAAAAACAAGTTTAGACTAATTAGCTTTTGGAAACGCTGGCGTTTTTCAGACTTACATAAATGCTGCACTTAGGATATGCAATTCTCACCCTGAACTAGCTGGTTTGAATGCACTTCGACACTAAATTATTACATAAGAACGGTAGCGTTTCGCTGCGTCACATGGTATATGCATTAGGAGAAGTAAAGCAAAAGCTACTTCGTCAGTTAAAGTTGACCTGGTAGTGCAATAGATTCTACCTTTATCTCTGCGCATGTCACATGAAGGTTGCTACTATACGTGTTTGTTTGCGATGCAAATTTGTAAGAAAATAACTTAAAAATAATGCGTATACGTCGTTCATCGGTTACTTATTTTTCTTCGCGCCAGATCGTTGTTACTTTCTAGTATCATGTTTAAGAGTATTGCAAAGAGCGAACGCGACTGACCAACATTGGAACATCCTCACAAAAGCTCAAAGTTTTTGTAAAATCTCAAAGGACGTGCTATTGAACCAAAGAAGCGCGTAGAAGTAATCCTGTACTGCGCCTCGAAGTCAAATTATTAAATTCAGACTCTCCTCCACCGTAAAAATGATGAGTGTGTTAACGATCAACATATAAAGGAATATTTTAGAGGCGACCCTGCGCTTGAGGAGTAAATATGTTGCTTAAGAGAAGGTTAGACGATGCAGAAAGCGCACTAACACCAGGTACAAAATACTTCACACTGGAAAAGCGTGGGTGACATACATTGTGAGCAGCCAATTGACCAGCTTTAGGTATCGATTCTTTGCGCGATGTTGGATCACTACACCTATCATGTGATAGGAGCCAGACATTTTCCAGGAGCATCGAGCTGTGTGTTTTCGTTCGAAAACCATGAAGGGTTGCGCCCATCCAGCCAAGCGTTTTAGAACGAAATCTACTTTAGGATCAAACGGCAACAGCCGAGTGATTTGGGAAGCACATGATATTTATAGAAATAAATTAAACGAAGCCAAAATTAAGCTTCATTTCCAAGCGAGCACTACCAGACCTGCGTCGATATTCGCTGCACGAAACATTTCACTTTGCCGCACTATAGCGCACTGTACTCCCGCTTTCCATTGCATATAGTTGTCTCCATGAACTTCCTTTCGTGTGCGATGATGCACAAGACATCGCTATTGCTTTGCCTCTTGGGATAAGGGTCTGGCTCATAGCGACACGTCTTACATACCGGTCTTAATGTGGGTCTCAAATGTGTTTTCAAGCGCAAGCTTTACTGGCCCAATTGCGCGAAACTGCGGTTGTCGACGTGTCAACTCGATGGCACCCCAAAATCACTTCAGATGTACGCAGAAACAAGTGTCACGGATAATGTGCGTTTCCTTTCCTGTAAAACAATTATACAACGCCAGTACACTTGGATGCGCACAATGCAACACGATGCATGAGTGCGTCTGGATGAAGCCGAAAAAGTCAGACGCTCATATATATTGTTATTGGTGAGGACGACGTGGTTGTCGAAAACTGGTTGTGAAGGGGCGCGCGATGTACCGTGTGCAGCAGCAAGCTCAGGCTTTCTAATTTTTCCACTGCAGATTCTGCAGTGCATAGGGACCTTTCTGCGCCATGCTTCTTTGATTGCCAGTGCAAAACCTTAAGTAAATTTTTCATATGTATACACCGATTTCTTTTCTCATTTGTTTCCTGTTGGCCCAATGTTTTCTTGTGGTGCTTTATAAGCAGATCTTCGCAGCTGGCGGGGGGGGGGGGGGGGGGGGGGGGGGGGGTTGGTTTAGGTTCTAATAATTCAGCTTTAGCGCGACAGTGTCAAGTGCCCGTTAAACGAAATCTGGCGTAGGCACCGGCATCGAATTTGGGAGCGAAAAATCACGAGCGTGCCGTCGCTAGCAGATAGCAGCTGGCAGTGGACTGAGCGTATAGTTACGTATGTTGCACCTAACTTCGGCCTCACTTTTCACATGGCAGATTGAGCTCGAGATCAATCTCCCATGTGACCTTTGCAATCACGTTACCCTAAGGCAGTGCAGGCACCTTCATACGGCTTTCTTAATAGCGGGACGTTATGTGTGAGCTGATACAGTATACGCTATCGCATTATACGTTTAAACGTGGAGCTTAAGTGTCCGCGTAATTTTGTCTTCTCTTGCTCAGTGCACCACCGGCAGCAAATTGGCGGCAACGAGAACTAAGAAAGTAACGGTGTCACTTTCAGTTCCATGTCCCAAGGAGCCGGCAAAACCTTTGGAGCACTTGCGTTGGAACGAATCGCATGCTAACATTAACATATATATTAAATCGCACAAAAAAAACTGCTCAATAAAAAATAAAAAATATTGAATAAATAGAAAATATAGCCAGCAAATCTGGTAGCTGTCATTACACAATTTCTTTAATCTAGAGGAATGTAAATAATAAATAAAATGAGACAGGTAAATGTGACAGGAGCCGTAGCTTTATTTTTAATGGGTAATGGAAAGCCAACATAATATACTATTTATGTCGTTAAGTAATATTAACTTTATAACGTTTGTGATCTTCAGCATGAGAGTGTGCAACCCCATGACAGAAAGTCGAAAGTTTGAAATATAAAGCCCGGTGTTTGAAATGCATCTGAAACAAAACATGCTGACCATTTGGTCTAGTTGGGAAGAATCTAGCATATTAAAACAGCGAAAGGTGCAAAAACAAAAGACATGTACACGGCACAGCGCTGGCCCTTGTACTTCCTTTCCTTGTGTGTCTGGGTCTTTCACTGGTTAAATATGTTATCTTAAACGTACTTTGTATGCACGAGCGCGCTCAATATGTGTTGTAGATAGATTTATCATATTTCGTGCTGCATATTTGAAGTATGGTTTTTGCGGAAAATAACTTATGAAAAAGCACATTTCGACCATATATCGAATACTTGAAAGAATATATCTGTGGGCTTCAGCTTGTTAGAAATGAATTAAGATATACTTTTTCAAATATAAAATCTTTTCATCTGAATTATGCTTCAAATCTAGACAATAGGTAGCATGCAAGAGCATATTTGCAGCACACTTCAAGCAGTCGTTGACGCCCAGTGCATGAACTTCTATTTCGGCCAACAAAAAACACATCGTTTATCATAACATATAACATGCAGACACCCGCTGCCCTGAGACGAGATTCCACTCCTGGCAAAATCATTGGCATTGGCATAATAAAAAATTTTTGCTATGTCGAACCATTCAGCAGCCCGTTTTTGATCTTTATTATACATTGCACGCTAAAAATGTTCACTGGCGCCTCAGCGTCGCGCAAAATTTGCAAGTGCTATGTCAAAAGCGTGTTGCACATTCAGTCCGGTTGAGTAGAAAATAGGCATGGGAATAAAATACATTTTCGGGTACCTTTTTAAGACTGCCTCCCTAAAGGTATGGAAGGGCATTACACTTATGTGCGGCCACGTTTTTTATTAAATTCATTCGGCGAGAGGGTCCCGAGCTAGCCTGCAACCTGACATATAGTTATGCTATAGATGTGCCAATAAAAAAAGTACTGCTTTTCGTGGAAGGCTGTAGGACAAGCAGTTGTGCCGCAGGTTTGTTAAGTATCTCGGTAAATTCTCAAACATTCATAATTGGAGCTGTTTAGTGGAGCTGATTTAGCAATCGGGGAGGTTGTCCCCATTGGAGAGTGTAGGAAAAAAAATTGTACCATCAAGAGATTAGGAACACTGGCATTCCATTACAAGCCGCACGAAGTTGGTAAGCAGCAGACCACCTATCTATTGCCAAGGACTGTACTTGTGTCGGCAGCTCTAATCCCCGTTGCAAACTATCGCGTAACTTGACTAATGTGTGTACGCTAATTTGAACGAGAAATTGTAATGTACGTCTCCACCCGGAACACTGCATAAAGAACTGTTCAGTAATTATTTTGATACAAAATTGATATCTCACAGCCAGCGCGGCACATCTGCGCCAGACAGGGATGATTTCTATTGAAAGGCAGTTTTTTGGTGTCGTCAAGCTTGCGCGCGCAAGCAAGCGGACGTGTGCTTTATCGTATAATGGGGTTAGTAAGGGTATCGCCCTAAATATGCGCCACCTCGCGAAACAGTTTTGAAAACTCGGTATCAAGGTGCAAGAAAACGAAGACAGAGGTCGTATGGATACTTGTGTGAATGCTATTAGCATTTTCTTATGTTAGCCAGCTCTGAGATTTCTTGGTACATTTTTAGCTTTGTTTGCAGGTATGAGAACTGTGTTTCTGGTGCATTTTTCGCGTATTGTTGACAATTTCGAAAACTTCATTTTATTTATCTAACATTCTGAGTGTGTCCGATGAAAAATAAATTTATACTTTTTGATATATCAATAATTTGTACACTTCCTGCTATGATCGACTAGATCATGAGCAAAAAACTATTCCTTCGAAAGTATATTGTCACAATATGGTCGGAATTACTTTAACCGCTTCATAATAAGCCGGAATGCTGTAAGTGTATTTTTAATTTGAAAAAATATCGTCATGAGGCAAAAGGTGTGTTTGTGAATATATTTGTAAAAGGTTCTTAGTCTTAATCCGAGTATATTTAAAATGTATATTGATTGTTGTGGTTAAATACAGTGACCAAATTATATGAAAAAATGCGAAAAAAATACAATGTGCTTTCAGTTCAATGCGCCTTATATTTCGACACCCGAGTGTCGATAATAAACGAATCTTAAACTAAGCTTTTGGAGGACGATACACTGCGTAGCAAGCCTTCTGCATTGCATTATGCTGTTCCTTAAATCCTGTTAGGGCTGGTAGCACCAATACTCGTAAACCTCTGTCATCAGAAGAGGATTCGAGACAAGCATTATACTAGACCCCGGTGCGTCAATCGGAGGAGGAGGAGGAGGAAGAAACTTTATTTAAAAAAAAAATGTAAACACTCCCAGGAGGACCTCTTAGTCCAGGAGCCCTCTGGCTGTTCCTTCTAGCTTAGCGCGCTCGACCAGCCGTAACTGATCTGCAGGTTGCGTGGCTAGAAGGGCAGCCTCCCAGGAGGAGGGGGTGGGGTGTTTGACGGGAGGAACGCGGATGGGATGTGGGCATTCCCATAAGTAATGGTAGAGGGTGGGTGGGGTGGCGTTGCATGTGGTGCAGTAAGGTGGGAAGTCCGTGGGGTGAAATATGTGGGCAAATTGAGGAGGCTGCGGGAGGTGGTTAGTTCGAAACCCACCGCCGGACACCCACCGGTAAAAATGGGTACAAGAGTCCCCCGGCCTGGCGCTCGGCTTTTTTAGGGGTGTGCGTTTGGGAGAAGCTCCGTAAACTCCGCTGCGCGCCCCTCCTCCGTAGTGGGCCCAAACACAGTTTTTTTTTTTTCAGGACTGCTGCAGCTGAGGCTCAAAGAGAGCACTTCAGGTGAGACTCAAAGGAAGTACCTTTGCAAGACAAACTGAACCACTTTTGCAGGCTGCGCTGTTCGAAACTTGGTTTGGGCCCACTGCGGAGGAGGGGCACGCAGCGGGGTTTACGGAGCTTCTCCCAAACGCACACCCCTGAAAAAGCCGAGCGCCAGGCCGGGGAACGCTTGTACTCATTTTTACCGGTGGGTGTCCGGCGGTGGGTTTCGAACTAACCGATCGGAAGTGTACCTAAGCTTATTTTTTCACGTGGAAACGGAGCGCACACACCTTTTATGCCTTAAATGCGTCCAACCCTGGAGCTTCCATTCCCATTTTATGGACGCCGAGGAAGAAAATATTATTGTCTTCTTTTACGAAGCTTTCCTTTGGCATAGTTTTTCTGGAGCCTTCAAACTGGGCTTTTGTTTCCTGCATCACAATCTCATGACTGCATCACTTCAGCAAAATGATTTGCTTCTAACAAAAATAAAAAAAATACTCGCTTTAACATGGGTGCCCAGCTAAAATATTTTTTTATGTTCTAATAATTGCTTGTTATCTCCTTGTAGTTATTGGAATAAAGAGAGTAACAGGAAATATCAGTTTATAATTCCAGATCTCCGCAGTGTGTGCGTACACAAAATTTTTGACGAGCTGACGTGGATCAGCTTTGTCTTCCATCCATTTAAATGCCGACGTAATTTTCCACTCCGCCATCCTTTGCACTTTCATGCTCACGAATGCATTTCAGGTGTTTGGAAAATAAACGTTGTGCACAACGCTGCGTGTCCAATTCCACGCATGCCAGATGCTAGTAATCATCAGAGCTCTTTAGTATTACCAGTAGCGAAACTTCCCATAGGGCCCATTTAATAAAAAGCGGCAGTATTTATTCGTCAAAATTCTGGTGTATAGAAACAGTGCCGGCGTCCGCGGCCATTAAAGAAAACAGTTAAAATTGCAAACTTTCAGATTGTTGATAAATGCACGATCACCGGAAAAATAAAATATGTTCAAGAGTTGCAGTAGCGAAAATTCTTGGACGTAAGAGCCCCACTGGTAATTAAGATAAACACTAATAAAGAAAAACAGTGATTTCGTGAAATCAATGACGGCAAGAACAGAAAGCTTTCCTTATCCGCTTCTACATGGGCCGACAAGTCTTAGACGCCCAAAAATTGAGTAAGCGAATTTCCCAACTTTTATGATCGAAAGCTGTGGGTAACCATGTCACTCATGGATCGACCAAACTTATTTGCGTGGCGCACTGGTTACACTTTTTGCGGTGAAACAAAGTTCAAAGTGGTTTCAGATACAAAATTCATATTTTACGCGGATGGGCTATAGAGAAAAGTCGGTAATTTTCGCGTAGCCCTTCTCTTAAATCCTTCTAGTACTGCACGCGGGTACCATATCGATGTCTGTTACAAGGATTCCGACAGGTGTGGATATCTGAATAATTCAGAAAAAGCTACAGGTTAGGCTTCCACAACCCACATAAAGAAGCGCAGACATCTACGAAGCGACTGATTGAATGCTGTTACGCCTAGCGGTAAAACCAACGGCCTAAATGAACAAGGACGTAGGCTGTGAGTGTCAGCGCCCGGTCCCCGCGGCGGTTTACAAATGGCTGGTCGAGGCGAGGCTCACTTTGCTCTGTAACACGATACCACCACCCACCATCCGTCTCTTCTAACAAAAGAAATGCGAGAGGAACTCGGCTGGCATTGGGAGATTGCCCTCAGTGAGACTACGTTGATGTTGTAAACAAGACAAAAAACAAACAAACAATAAATTGTGAACACGTTATCAGGAATAACAAAATGTATATGTCGGAAAGAAATAAAGCCAAACATATGGTAGCGAGAATAAATAACGGCGCACCAAAGAGGCGACCAGAGTCCCTGTGATTGAGGTTTAAAGCTTTCAACAGCCCCCCCCCCCCCAACCAAAAAAAAAAAAAAAAAAAAATCAACTATTTCGATTTTGGTGCTGTACCTCAGATAGGCGGTGGCCGCGATAAAAATGCTGAGTGTAAAAAGAAAAAGAAGGCGATAAAAAGCGACTGAATAATCTTGATTGGAGGCGGGGAGGATGGGGAGCCATTCCAGGCGAGATGAAACTTTTCCTCGGTAATGACATTTGGTGAGGCAGTGTTTCTACCTAAAATTTTTATCGGTTGCTGAGCTTCACAACTATTATGCTTAACAAGCCCGGACGGTAGCCGTCAGGAGTCAGAAAAATGACTCTCATGTCCTCGAGCAATGGAGGGTGAGAAAGGAGAGGGGGGGGAGGGGGGGGAGGGGCGTCTCGAAACCCCGGGGTTCTAACTGATCTATTTTGCTTTCCTCTGTTTTCAGCTGCGGTGAATTCGCCGCCTGCTTTTTGGTGGCACAATAAAGCACCAGCTTTGGACGTTGTACTTTGAATGCCTCCGTCTTTATCAACGTGCAGATGTGTGTTAATCAGTGCATACGTTAGAGCTCGCAGGCAGTCACATAAGGAAGCAGTTTCTAACAAACGGACGGTTTTGTGAACCTCTTCCAAGGACAAGAATACGCTTGAAATTTCTCCCTTCTCGAAAAGGCGCAAGGAACTGCGATGACAGGACTGTGGAGAATATGAAAAATAATGGTGGCGAATTCCCCCCCCCCCCCCCCCCCCCCCCAGCCAGCAGCAAAGTTAAAATCGCGAATGCACACCGTTCGCCATGAGGAGGCGCTCCCTAAATCGATGCCCGCATGAAAACACAATGGCTTCCTTATAGACAGCCGAGCTTTCATTAATGTGACCGCTGCGCATTTAATTTCGTAGCGCATCGTGGTAATGGAATGCACCGGCGTCTGCATGCATTTATAGCATTATCTCCAGAGTAACGGTAGCGGCGCATGTTTTCGCATATTGAAAGCTAAGGCAGTACGTGCGTTAGACCAGGTCCTTCTTTGTTAAAACTGAAGGGGCCCTAATTCGTGGAATCTTTTTTGTTTCTTTTTTTTTTCTTTTTTTCTGACTGTTTTAAACGGCCGACATAATAGCGCCTTTTCCGAAATGCCTCATTGTGTTTTCACTTTCAACCAGTTTTATTGTTGAATGCAGCGATTATGTCACGAGCAAACAAGCGCAATTCTCCGGCTTTCTTACAGCGGCTCATTGCATGCCAGGGCGGAGCATTTTAGATCAGAGTAGGCATGCTTACTACGTTCAATTTCTAGTACAACCGAGTTTAATTCTATGTTCTGATAAACTGCGAGAATGGGGTAGCTGTGCCCTGGTAGGGGGAAGTGGCTAATTATAAGTGATGACCTTCAATGCTCAAACAAGTCTGACGTATTGACAGTAACAAGTATGATTTTATGGCAATAGGCGCTCTGCCGTAAACTCAAAATCCAGTACTAAAATCAGATTGTTATTTCGTTGTTACAGGTGAATTTTAGGCATGGACTTTTGGAGTTGTTTTTTTCTATTGTGTTTCTGCAGCCATATTCATACTTTCTAGCAGAAGAGCAGCTTCAGGCTTGAAAAGAGTTTAGCTGTTATATAAAATTCTAGGTTGTCCTAATTTTATGATTGCAGAATAATTAAATTTGACGTTCTCTCTACAGTGGAAGTGGAATTTTATGGGTGGCGATGCAGTCATGCTATACTTTTTTAATCGAGCGCTCCAAAAGATTTAGTTTTT
>JAJIZL010002034.1:7757-21085 GCA_023969395.1 Amblyomma maculatum | reverse complement strand
ACACTGCCTTCCATTGTAATACACTAAGCGCAAAAGAGTTAGAAAGCAAAGTTCCGACTGGGCAATTCGGAGTCTTTGTTCCACACGGTACCAGTACTACTGGGTTCGGACGGACAACAAATTTCTCCCCAAAGAAATTATATCTCCTGTGGCCACTAGCGCATTGGGAGGGAAAAAGGAGAAATATGCGACAAATAGCTGTCTAAGAGAACGGCAGCTTCTTTCCTCCTTAGAGCGCCTCTGCGTCTAACGGCGATCTTCTCGCTCAAGATACACCAACAACAAACCGATGGCCGGTGGGGGTGCACTTCCGCGCGGTACATTGGACGCAAGGAATTGTCGACTGTTTATTCGGCTAACCCCGAGGCTAATAGGCTGCCGCAGTGCTGCTTTTATCGGATGCTCTTGCGGCTTTGTTTGGAAAAGCTTCCAGTGCGGGTTCTATCTCATCGGTATAAAAAAAACAACCATGCCACTTTTGCCTAGGGAGGAAACCGAAGAAGAAAGACGTGAACTGGGCGCTAAACAATTGAAGGGAGGTTTGCCGAAGACTAATAAGAAAGATCTAAAAATACGATAACTGCTTTTCCCTAAATTTGAATTCACAAGTACACATTCTTGTCAACAATGAATTCTTTACCTTCAATGCATTTCATTGTTTGCTCGATCTGAGCTGATTCCCACAATTTCAGTTCGAGGTCATAACTTACAAAACATAGAGATGTTGAAATATTTAATTTGCGTTGTTTTTTCTGGAGCGAAAGAGATCCGTTAATTTTCAGATGCATCAAATTAGCTCTAATTACCATTATATTATTTTTCATTACCATCGGCACTTTGCATTGTACTTATAAAGGTTTTTATATAATACTATTTATTATCGTCTAAATATGTTGCGTTGATCGACATTTAAAAACACTCTGTAGGAAAATTGTTACATGTCAATTATTAAGGCAAACACTGATTTTGAATGAGTCCTGGTCTTGGGTGAGATATAGTGCTTCGAATTTTGTTCCCGATGATTGTTTCTTCGCTTCTTTTTATTCAAGCAACGTAACAGCAGACGAGAACAGAGCTGAAAGTCATCGTTGCTAAAGCAGAATTCTGTGCGCTAGATTTCTTTTACAACACACAGTCTAAATACAGCGACGTGTATCAAACGCTTCAAAAGCGCAATAAAAATAATTAACAACAGCCTGGTGCTCTACAGTGAAAAACAAGAAAAGCTTTGCGTGGCAACACATAGGTGTGAAGAGCAGAGTTTTTCACGAGGGGTGGTGAGGCGTGCTTGTTAGCAGGCCTTTTGTTAAGAAAAAAGAAGGACTTGAAACTTCCTTTCTTTCGTGAGGGCACGGTGAACAATCCTTGACCCTAAATAATTTGAGAAGAGCATGCACTATGCAAACAGAAGCAAAGTAAGTCATGATTCAAACTAAAAATATTACGCTGCTCCCGTGATGCCATTGTATGCCTAACTTTATTTTTTGCGAGGACAGCCCTTTACGAAAATTTTCAGGAATATCCTGAGCCTTGAAAAACGAAACAGCGAAATATAATAATATAAATTAAGAACTTTTGCAATCTCTGCAGATTTATTTTCTCCGTGAAGGAATTTTTTTCATTGGAACAAAACATGTGCATCGTTCATTTTACCTGAACGCTGAGAAATGAAAGAAGGATGGCAGATGTACTCAATAGAAAGGTATCTAGACAGCAGACAATATTGGTGTTGCTAAAAAACTGGAAATAAATACCCTCTTAAAAGTGCATCATTTTGCACGCTTCGTATTTTTTTATGATAGAATGTGGGGAAAACAAACGCAGCGAAATATATTATCAGTAACAGAACTACATAGCTTGAAAGATGACACTATCATTTAAAATCTCGAGCTTGAATATGAATATTAAACTGAATGTTTTGAAAAGCTTGCCTTTCTGAATAATAAAGTAGTAACCGATTCTTGAATCGAAGTCATCCCTTCGCATTTCTCTACTCAATAATCCGTCTAGATATCCTGTGCTCAAAGAAGCGCGAAGGAGGCAACCGTATGTATTTTTTTTCTCTGTTCGCAGAAAATTAAAGTAATTGCAAACTAGGTATTGGCAAAAACAGAACAATTCGTCCCCGCTCAAGAGACGCGGAAACGAGTGACAAAAAAGGTTTTATTTTTGTTCTAAAAATCAAGACCAAGAAGTTTCATCAACCTGCCATATCTGACAAAGTAGCCAGGACTTTTGGAATTCTAGAGCGCTACCGGTAATAGTGAAGGGAGAAAATATATGCAGATCGGGACCACAACTGTGACACTTTGTGAAATCCCAACTGAAATCCCAATTTCACAACTGTGAAATCCCATATGGCACAAACTATGGGCCCAATATTGGTAGTGTGTTTTCAAAGATTGGCCCACCATAGTACCAGTGCATTGCCACACACAACACCAATATTGGATCCATGTATTGCGCTGTCTTGCATGTGCCCCAGAATTCGAGCCTAGAAGGGGAAATCTGGCAGTGATATCACCGGACGCGAGCTGTTCACTCTTTCGTGTGTCCTGCTAACAAAAGTGAAATATAAAATTTTATTCTAGACCTTGGGCTTAAATACGTTTTAGGTAAAACCGCAGATGTAAGCCCTTTTGAGACCGCAATGAGGCTTAGATATGAAATGTAATCATGACAGAGAAAACAAATGGTGGTAGACTTGTCGATATCGACCAAGGCTATGAACTCAAAATAACAGTAAGAGAGAGGCAGTGCGAAAAATGATGTACTTATACATTTGTAAGCAATTAGTGTGCGCTGGACATGAAATTGTTTTAAACTCCGTCCTCGGCAGATACTGGCAAATCTTTAGCGCATTTTTGCTCTCTGAATGGAGGCTTTCGTTTAGAGATGAACTATAAGGTAAATAGACCATGCTAATTTTTTCCGTTCAAAGATTAAAATAATTAGCGCAGACTAGGCTTTGCGCATTTCAGCAGGTGTCAGTGCTTTAACTTGGGCTAGTACACTGAAAAAAATTATAAAGGTGAGTTACCTTTACCTGTTCCACGAGGTATGTGCGCATAACAAGCGGAATGAATGGCAAATTCATCAGTTTTAACTGGCAGCGATAACTATCCTATCTTCTTTCCTGTGCATGTTGCATGAAAGTCGCTCTGATACATGCTTGCTTGTAAAGCTTATTTAAAGGAAAAGATGCGCCCTTGTAATTTATTCATTCACCCAATATTGAGCTTGTTAGCGCCCGGGTAAGCTGTTTGTTTTTTTAATTTCGTGCTGAGCAACAATGAGCGCTCTATTTCTCTACATACACGCTTGATTTCTTCACATTACAGACAGCGGTTTCCTTTAGTAATATGTATAGCCATGTTGAGCACAACGAAGGCAACACAGGCAAGTATGGGAACGTAACAAACGTTCGAGAACACTATCACCAACCAAATATTTATCTATTAGAACCCGACGTTTTGGGACCAACTCGGTTTCTTCCTCAGGGGCGACTAAACTTCGGAGCCCTCAGTAGCAAGCAGCGGCCAATGCTTCCCCTTTCCCAACACGTGACGGAGTCCAATTGTGTATGCGGAGGGTCGCGTCCTCGGTTTCCTATTCACTGCTGCAGCTGTCAGCCGGATGAACCACGACTCGACATGACGTCTTTTGAAGGGTTGGTCTCCCCGTCAAGGAAGCTAACCTCCTCAAAGGCCATTTTGTGGTCGGCGTGTTCGCAATTCTCGGCGAGGGGGTTGCTTTCCGAGCTCATTTGCCGGACTTAATTTTTGAGCTGTAATATTCGCTGACGGAGATTTCTGTTTCGCCGATATACGGGGCCGGGCACTTGGAGCAGGGGATTTTATAAATAACGCCTTGTTGTTTATCTCTGGGGATGCGGTCTTTTGGTAGCGGTAGAAAACGGCTGACGTTTGAGGATGGTTTGTGCGACACACAGACATGTTTGCGTAGGATGCGTGCAAGCGCCTCACCGGTGCCCGGCACATATGGGAGCACAATGCGAGGGCGCTTCGTAGTTTCCGTGCTGACCGACCCTCTTGTCCTGCGAGCTCGGCGGCGGCAAGCACGTTGAATAAAGGCGCGTGTGTAACCATATTTCGTCAGATCGGCGAAAACGGTGGCCTCTTCCGCTTTTCTCTCCGCCTCGGAGGAGCAAATGTACTCCGCTCTCCTCAGAAGAGAGGACACGACGGAGGCCTTGTGCGCAGCGGGGTGGCTTGAATTGAAAATTAAGTAGCGGCCGGTATGAGTGGGCTTCCTGTACACACTGAATTTGAGGTCTCCCCCTGGTCTTGAAATTAGAACGTCAAGGAATAGTAACTGATTGTCCTTTTCGCGTTTAAAGGTGTTATTTTTAACGATTGTCCTTTTCCCGTTTAAAGGTGAACTGGATAGAGTGTTTAACCGCGTTCAGGTGCGAAAGAAAAGTTTCAACTTCTGGTTTTTTTTATGATGCAAAAGCAGTCGTCGACATACCGAAATCAGTTTGGATTTCGTTAATAATGTGAACGGCACGACGCCTACTAAAGTGAATGAAACATAATGCTATGTATATGCAACTACACTCCAGTGAAGTACATTTCTCGCCAGAAAACAAAATGTGCTCTCTTATTATTACTTCTAAGCTAGGAAGTAAAAGTGTTAACAAACGGTGATGTATTGCGGCAACACAGGAGTTTTGTGTTTCCCAAGAATGAAAAAATGGATGACATGTCCTAAGCGCTATGCTTTGCGCAGTCTATTTTTCTCCATAAAAATGTGCAGCAGTAAAATACTCTGCAAAATCTCACCAATCAAATTCCATACACTGACGACGACAGTGGTAACAGAGATATCGAGCTCGAAAAGGAAAATTCCAGATACTATTCTAACCAAAGCAAAAGGAAAAGATACATACTATGCTAACCAAAGCCCAAATGCAATTGATAGAGCAGTAAGAGGTTTATTAGTGAAGTTAGGCCTTCGAATGGATCAACTTCATATTCCGGCCCGGAATCCAGGACTTAGCTATTAGCGAGAAGGATGACACCGCGTGTTTTTTTTTTTTTTTTTTTTTTTTTTTTAGTTTGTATAGAATAAGTTTTATACTCATTCCGTCAAGTCTTAACAAAGACAATTCGCGGCACTTAAGAACTCCTCTACCAGACCGAAATGAACTTTTCATATGTTTTCCAAATACTTTACCAAGCAATTTCTTCCAACATGCCGTAATGTTTGCTGGTATAACTAGAAAAGTAGGAATTATGAAGGGGTAGTTAATCTAAATTTGTAAGGAAATCAAATATATCAATGTCGCGATAGCCGCTGAGGCACTTGAGCAGAGAAATTCGTGCCTCCGGTAGCCCGAACAGATGTATGAAAGAATATCGCGCTAGCAGAAAGGTACCATAAATGGTTTATTCTAGACTTTGGGCCAAAATACGGGGATGCTGCATACAGCAGTTGTGAACCCTTTTGAGATTTCAGTGAATTACAGTTTTGAAATGTAATCGCGCGAAAGGAAGCCAGGACTACGTAGTACGGATCAAAGCCGACTAGATTGTTCTGAGCTCAAAATTAGAAGCGCCATGAACAGTGCGAAGAATAATGTGCATTTAAATTAGAAAATCGATCGCCCACATTTGTCGCCACATTATTATAAGTTGCGTCCGGCACCTCCAGCAGATGCATGTCATCTCGGAAATTCGTTCTTGAAGTGAAAAACAAGTTTAGACTAATTAGCTTTTGGAAACGCTGGCGTTTTTCAGACTTACATAAATGCTGCACTTAGGATATGCAATTCTCACCCTGAACTAGCTGGTTTGAATGCACTTCGACACTAAATTATTACATAAGAACGGTAGCGTTTCGCTGCGTCACATGGTATATGCATTAGGAGAAGTAAAGCAAAAGCTACTTCGTCAGTTAAAGTTGACCTGGTAGTGCAATAGATTCTACCTTTATCTCTGCGCATGTCACATGAAGGTTGCTACTATACGTGTTTGTTTGCGATGCAAATTTGTAAGAAAATAACTTAAAAATAATGCGTATACGTCGTTCATCGGTTACTTATTTTTCTTCGCGCCAGATCGTTGTTACTTTCTAGTATCATGTTTAAGAGTATTGCAAAGAGCGAACGCGACTGACCAACATTGGAACATCCTCACAAAAGCTCAAAGTTTTTGTAAAATCTCAAAGGACGTGCTATTGAACCAAAGAAGCGCGTAGAAGTAATCCTGTACTGCGCCTCGAAGTGAAATTATTAAATTCAGACTCTCCTCCACCGTAAAAATGATGAGTGTGTTAACGATCAACATATAAAGGAATATTTTAGAGGCGACCCTGCGCTTGAGGAGTAAATATGTTGCTTAAGAGAAGGTTAGACGATGCAGAAAGCGCACTAACACCAGGTACAAAATACTTCACACTGGAAAAGCGTGGGTGACATACATTGTGAGCAGCCAATTGACCAGCTTTAGGTATCGATTCTTTGCGCGATGTTGGATCACTACACCTATCATGTGATAGGAGCCAGACATTTTCCAGGAGCATCGAGCTGTGTGTTTTCGTTCGAAAACCATGAAGGGTTGCGCCCATCCAGCCAAGCGTTTTAGAACGAAATCTACTTTAGGATCAAACGGCAACAGCCGAGTGATTTGGGAAGCACATGATATTTATAGAAATAAATTAAACGAAGCCAAAATTAAGCTTCATTTCCAAGCGAGCACTACCAGACCTGCGTCGATATTCGCTGCACGAAACATTTCACTTTGCCGCACTATAGCGCACTGTACTCCCGCTTTCCATTGCATATAGTTGTCTCCATGAACTTCCTTTCGTGTGCGATGATGCACAAGACATCGCTATTGCTTTGCCTCTTGGGATAAGGGTCTGGCTCATAGCGACACGTCTTACATACCGGTCTTAATGTGGGTCTCAAATGTGTTTTCAAGCGCAAGCTTTACTGGCCCAATTGCGCGAAACTGCGGTTGTCGACGTGTCAACTCGATGGCACCCCAAAATCACTTCAGATGTACGCAGAAACAAGTGTCACGGATAATGTGCGTTTCCTTTCCTGTAAAACAATTATACAACGCCAGTACACTTGGATGCGCACAATGCAACACGATGCATGAGTGCGTCTGGATGAAGCCGAAAAAGTCAGACGCTCATATATATTGTTATTGGCGAGGACGACGTGGTTGTCGAAAACTGGTTGTGAAGGGGCGCGCGATGTACCGTGTGCAGCAGCAAGCTCAGGCTTTCTAATTTTTCCACTGCAGATTCTGCAGTGCATAGGGACCTTTCTGCGCCATGCTTCTTTGATTGCCAGTGCAAAACCTTAAGTAAATTTTTCATATGTATACACCGATTTCTTTTCTCATTTGTTTCCTGTTGGCCCAATGTTTTCTTGTGGTGCTTTATAAGCAGATCTTCGCAGCTGGCGGGGGGGGGGGGGGGGGGGGGGGGGGGGGTTGGTTTAGGTTCTAATAATTCAGCTTTAGCGCGACAGTGTCAAGTGCCCGTTAAACGAAATCTGGCGTAGGCACCGGCATCGGATTTGGGAGCGAAAAATCATGAGCGTGCCGTCGCTAGCAGATAGCAGCTGGCAGTGGACTGAGCGTATAGTTACCTATGTTGCACCTAACTTCGGCCTCACTTTTCACATGGGAGATTGAGCTCGAGATCAATCTCCCATGTGACCTTTGCAATCACGTTACCCTAAGGCAGTGCAGGCACCTTCATACGGCTTTCTTAATAGCGGGACGTTATGTGGGAGCTGATACAGTATACGCTATCGCATTATACGTTTAAACGTGGAGCTTAAGTGTCCGCGTAATTTTGTCTTCTCTTGCTCAGTGCACCACCGGCAGCAAATTGGCGGCAACGAGAACTAAGAAAGTAAAGCTGTCACTTTCAGTTCCATGTCCCAAGGAGCCGGCAAAACCTTTGGAGCACTTGCGTTGGCACGAATCGCATGCTAACATTAACATATATATTAAATCGCACAAAAAAAACTGCGCAATAAAAAATAAAAAAATATTGAATAAATAGAAAATATAGCCAGCAAATCTGGTAGCTGTCATTACACAATTTCTTTAATCTAGAGGAATGTAAATAATAAATAAAATGAGACAGGTAAATGTGACAGGAGCCGTAGCTTTATTTTTAATGGGTAATGGAAAGCCAACATAATATACTATTTATGTCGTTAAGTAATATTAACTTTATAACGTTTGTGATCTTCAGCATGAGAGTGTGCAACCCCATGACAGAAAGTCGAAAGTTTGAAATATAAAGCCCGGTGTTTGAAATGCATCTGAAACAAAACATGCTGACCATTTGGTCTAGTTGGGAAGAATCTAGCATATTGAAACAGCGAAAGGTGCAAAAACAAAAGACATGTACACGGCACAGCGCTGGCCCTTGTACTTCCTTTCCTTGTGTGTCTGGGTCTTTCACTGGTTAAATATGTAATCTTAAACGTACTTTGTATGCACGAGCGCGCTCAATATGTGTTGTAGATAGATTTATCATATTTCGTGCTGCATATTTGAAGTATGGTTTTTGCGGAAAATAACTTATGAAAAAGCACATTTCGACCATATATCGAATACTTGAAAGAGTATATCTGTGGGCTTCAGCTTGTTAGAAATGAATTAAGATATACTTTTTCAAATATAAAATCTTTTCATCTGAATTATGCTTCAAATCTAGACAATAGGTAGCATGCAAGAGCATATTTGCAGCACACTTCAAGCAGTCGTTGACGCCCAGTGCATGAACTTCTATTTCGGCCAACAAAAAACACATCGTTTATCATAACATATAACATGCAGACACCCACTGCCCTGAGACGAGATTCCACTCCTGGCAAAATCATTGGCATTGGCATAATAAAAAATTTTGGCTATGTCGAACCATTCAGCAGCCCGTTTTTGATCTTTATTATACATTGCACGCTAAAAATGTTCACTGGCGCCTCAGCGTCGCGCAAAATTTGCAAGTGCTATGTCAAAAGCGTGTTGCACATTCAGTCCGGTTGAGTAGAAAATAGGCATGGGAATGAAATACATTTTCGGGTACCTTTTTAAGACTGCCTCCCTAAAGGTATGGAAGGGCATTACACTTATGTGCGGCCACGTTTTTTATTAAATTCATTCGGCGAGAGGGTCCCGAGCTAGCCTGCAACCTGACATATAGTTATGCTGTAGATGTGCCAATAAAAAAAGTACTGCTTTTCGTGGAAGGCTGTAGGACAAGCAGTTGTGCCGCAGGTTTGTTAAGTATCTCGGTAAATTCTCAAACATTCATAATTGGAGCTGTTTAGTGGAGCTGATTTAGCAATCGGGGAGGTTGTCCCCATTGGAGAGTGTAGGAAAAAAAATTGTACCATCAAGAGATTAGGAACACTGGCATTCCATTACAAGCCGCACGAAGTTGGTAAGCAGCAGACCACCTATCTATTGCCAAGGACTGTACTTGTGTCGGCAGCTCTAATCCCCGTTGCAAACTATCGCGTAACTTGACTAATGTGTGTACGCTAATTTGAACGAGAAATTGCAATGTACGTCTCCACCCGGAACACTGCATAAAGAACTGTTCAGTAATTATTTTGATACAAAATTGATATCTCACAGCCAGCGCGGCACATCTGCGCCAGACAGGGATGATTTCTATTGAAAGGCAGTTTTTTGGTGTCGTCAAGCTTGCGCGCGCAAGCAAGCGGACGTGTGCTTTATCGTATAATGGGGTTAGTAAGGGTATCGCCCTAAATATGCGCCACCTCGCGAAACAGTTTTGAAGACTCGGTATCAAGGTGCAAGAAAACGAAGACAGAGGTCGTATGGATACTTGTGTGAATTCTATTAGCATTTTCTTATGTTAGCCAGCTCTGAGATTTCTTGGTACATTTTTAGCTTTGTTTGCAGGTATGAGAACTGTGTTTCTGGTGCATTTTGCGCGTATTGTTGACAATTTCGAAAACTTCATTTTATTTATCTAACATTCTGAGTGTGTCCGATGAAAAATAAATTTATATTTTTTGATATATCAATAATTTGTACACTTCCTGCTATGATCGACTAGATCATGAGTAAAAAACTATTCCTTCGAAAGTATATTGTCACAATATGGTCGGAATTTCTTTAACCGCTTCATAATAAGCCGGAATGCTTTAAGTGTATTTTTAATTTGAAAAAATATCGTCATGAGGCAAAAGGTGTGTTTGTGAATATATTTGTAAAAGGTTCTTAGTCTTAATCCGAGTACATTTAAAATGTATATTGATTGTTGTGGTTAAATACAGTGACCAAATTATATGAAAAAATGCGAAAAAAATACAATGTGCTTTCAGTTCAATGCGCCTTATATTTCGACACCCGAGTGTCGATAATAAACGAATCTTAAACTAAGCTTTTGGAGGACGATACACTGCGTAGCAAGCCTTCCCAGTCGGAAAAAACCACAGAAAATTTTCTGATGTTACGACATAATTTCTGTGCGGTTTTTGACGGGAAACATGTTGTGACAACAGAATATTCTGTAGTAACATCAGAAATTTCTGTAGTTACAACAGAAAAGTACTACAGAACTACAGACAACAGAAATATACTACAGAAAAACTACAGAACTACAGAAAAGTACTGCAGAACTGCAGAAAAATGTGATGGCTACGACAGAACTACAGGATATTTTGTCGTATTTTTGACACAGTTCTGTAGTTTTTTTTCGACTGGGTTCTGCTTTGCATTATGCCGTTCCTTAAATCCTGTTAGGGCTGGTAGCACCAATACTCGTAAACCTCTGTCATCAGAAGAGGATTCGAGACAAGCATTATACTAGACCCCGGTGCGTCAATCGGAGGAGGAGGAGGAGGAAAACCTTTATTTAAAAAAAATGTAAACACTCCCAGGAGGACCTCTTAGTCCAGGAGCCCTCTGGCTGTTCCTTCTAGCTTAGCGCGCTCGACCAGCCGTAACTGATCTGCAGGTTGCGTGGCTAGAAGGGCAGCCTCCCAGGAGGAGGGGGTGGGGTGTTTGACGGGAGGAACGCGGACGGGATGTGGGCATTCCCATAAGTAATGGTAGAGGGTGGGTGGGGTGGCGTTGCATGTGGTGCAGTAAGGTGGGAAGTCCGTGGGGTGAAATATGTGGGCAAATTGAGGAGGCTGCGGGAGGTGGTTAGTTCGAAACCCACCGCCGGACACCCACCGGTAAAAATGGGTACAAGAGTCCCCCGGCCTGGCGCTCGGTTTTTCTAGGGGTGTGCGTTTGGGAGAAGCTCCGTAAACCCCGCTGCGCGCCCCTCCTCCGTAGTGGGCCCAAACACAGTTTTTTTTTTTCAGGACTGCTGCAGCTGAGGCTCAAAGAGAGCACTTCAGGTGAGACTCAAAGGAAGTACCTTTGCAAGACAAACTGAACCACCTTTGCAGGCTGCGCTGTTCGAAACTTGGTTAACAGGAATAACAGGAATAACAAAATGTATATGTCGGAAAGAAATAAAGCCAAACATATGGTAGCGAGAATAAATAACGGCGCACCAAAGAGGCGACCAGAGTCCCTGTGATTGAGGTTTAAAGCTTTCAACAGCCCCCCCCCCCCCAAAAAAAAAAAAAAAAAAAAAAATCAACTATTTCGATTTTGGTGCTGTACCTCAGATAGGCGGTGGCCGCGATAAAAATGCTGAGTGTAAAAAGAAAAAGAAGGCGATAAAAAGCGACTGAATAATCTTGATTGGAGGCAGGGAGGATGGGGAGCCATTCCAGGCGAGATGAAACTTTCCCTCGGTAATGACATTTGGTGAGGCAGTGTTTCTACCTAAAATTTTTATCGGTTGCTGAGCTTCACAACTATTATGCTTAACAAGCCCGGACGGTAGCCGTCAGGAGTCAGAAAAATGACTCTCATGTCCTCGAGCAATGGAGGGTGAGAAAGGAGAGGGGGGGGAGGGGGGGGAGGGGCGTCTCGAAACCCCGGGGTTCTAACTGATCTATTTTGCTTTCCTCTGTTTTCAGCTGCGGTGAATTCGCCGCCTGCTTTTTGGTGGCACAATAAAGCACCAGCTTTGGACGTTGTACTTTGAATGCCTCCGTCTTTATCAACGTGCAGATGTGTGTTAATCAGTGCATACGTTAGAGCTCGCAGGCAGTCACATAAGGAAGCAGTTTCTAACAAACGGACGGTTTTGTGAACCTCTTCCAAGGACAAGAATACGCTTGAAATTTCTCCCTTCTCGAAAAGGCGCAAGGAACTGCGATGACAGGACTGTGGAGAATATGAAAAATAATGGTGGCGAATTCCCCCCCCCCCCCCCCCCCCCCCCAGCCAGCAGCAAAGTTAAAATCGCGAATGCACACCGTTCGCCATGAGGAGGCGCTCCCTAAATCGATGCCCGCATGAAAACACAATGGCTTCCTTATAGACAGCCGAGCTTTCATGAATGTGACCGCTGCGCATTTAATTTCGTAGCGCATCGTGGTAATGGAATGCACCGGCGTCTGCATGCATTTATAGCATTATCTCCAGAGTAACGGTAGCGGCGCATGTTTTCGCATATTGAAAGCTAAGGCAGTACGTGCGTTAGACCAGGTCCTTCTTTGTTAAAACTGAAGGGGCCCTAATTCGCGGAATCTTTTTTGTTTCTTTTTTTTTCTTTTTTTCTGACTGTTTTAAACGGCCGACATAATAGCGCCTTTTCCGAAATGCCTCATTGTGTTTTCACTTTCAACCAGTTTTATTGTTGAATGCAGCGATTATGTCACGAGCAAACATGTGCAATTCTCCGGCTTTCTTACAGCGGCTCATTGCATGCCAGGGCGGAGCATTTTAGATCAGAGTAGGCATGCTTACTACGTTCAATTTCTAGTACAACCGAGTTTAATTCTATGTTCTGATAAACTGCGAGAATGGGGTAGCTGTACCCTGGTAGGGGGAAGTGGCTAATTATAAGTGATGATCTTCAATGCTCAAACAAGTCTGACGTATTGACAGTAACAAGTATGATTTCATGGCAATAGGCGCTCTGCCGTAAACTCAAAATCCAGTACTAAAATCAGATTGTTATTTCGTTGTTACAGGTGAATTTTAGGCATGGACTTTTGGAGTTGTTTTTTTCTATTGTGTTTCTGCAGCCATATTCATACTTTCTAGCAGAAGAGCAGCTTCAGGCTTGAAAAGAGTTTAGCTGTTATATAAAATTCTAGGTTGTCCTAATTTTATGATTGCAGAATAATTAAACTTGACGTTCTCTCTACAGTGGAAGTGGAATTTTATGGGTGGCGATGCAGTCATGCTATACTTTTTTAATCGAGCGCTCCAAAAGATTTAGTTTTT
>JAJIZL010002031.1:0-13149 GCA_023969395.1 Amblyomma maculatum | reverse complement strand
CACAGGCGAACAATAGAGCGCGCAATTGCGGATGCTTGGTCGTAACATGGCTTATTCTAAGTTATGATGCGGTGTTACTCTTGTATGCATAAAACGGTAGAGTTCCTTAAACAGCGTCCTTTCTCGTGTGCTCTTAAAGTGCACTTTGCTCGAATCGTCAGTGCAGTACCCTCCCACTGTCTGTACTTATTAAGACATATGATTGCCAGCGACGGCCGTAAACAATGTCTTTGAGCCACCACTTATCCAAAGTTAAAGCCGAGCTACGAGAATCGCGCACTCGAAAGTTTCTTTAGAAAGTCCACAGAGAGTCGACTGCAGTTTTTATGAGGGCGAGATGAGAGAGCGCCCACATCAAGAGCGACCGCTCATCGATCGAGAGCCGCTCTTCGAGAGGGACAGGTACATTTTTGTGTGCCGACGGGGGTGTGCGGCCTAGATGGTCGTGCACGTGAAAGACAGGTTGACGCTGGAAAAGGGATCAGGATGTAAGAAGGCCAAGAAGAAGCAAAAGAAGAAAGAAAAACGGATACTAGTTTGAGTGAGACAATGCATGCACAAACCTGTACTATGCACAAAGTGGAGGACACCGCGAATGTATAGTCCGTAACGTACGCTGTGTGTGATGAGTATGTTGGTCCAGGAATAAATGATGCACACTAACAATTATTGAATTCTGAAGGCGAAGCAAAAATAAATGAGGAAGAGGACGCGCCTGTTTACAAATGACAGCGCATGTATACTGTACGTTTCTGCAGTCTTCGAGATGACGATTACGAATGCGAATGTGGCTGTGAAAGTTCTCCCTGTTCATTTTGTCATAGACGAATTGTGCGCCAACACTCAATGACAAAACCAGACACGCTGCACTGAACTGCAGCTTTTCACGTGCAACTGCTCTCCATGTAGTCATGCAACGGACGTGCATGAAATATCGAAAGGGATTTTACATAGACACTCCTGTCCAATCATGACGTCACATAACTTTTTTAATCAGAGACAAATACGGACCATAATCAGACCTCCTCAAACACTCCCCCCAAAATGTGTCATAGTCCGCCACAGCTTCCGGGGGTATACTTTCGGAACCACTGCAACTGACAACTCTCGTTGGCCGCAGTAACATGCAAGAAGTCACTAGGAAAATTATGTGTGAGAAAGAACATGCGGTGTTGAACAGCCGCAAAAAGAAAAATATATGTGAAAAAGAATGTGCTGTGTAGAACAGCCGCATGAAGGTCGCCTGACGACTATGCACAAGCTCACAATCTGGCATGTCTGTGATCTTTATAGGATTTTATGAGAATTTTGAATACGATAAGCACTCTCTATTACGCTGGGGAAAAAAAGCAAAAAAAAAAAAGGCGGTCTTACTGAATGCCAGAAATACAAACAATCAGTCGAATTCGTTTCATTTCCTTGTACTCCTGACGGTATAAAGAAAATGGCGAAGAAAAAAGACCGAACACCGGCGTAGAACCTATCACACGTCTTCGAGTAACCTGAAATGCGTCACAAAATTATTTGACCACACTGCGGCAGACTTTGCATGAACAGCACAAATTGACTGCTTTGAAAAACAGATAGAAGGCAGCAAAGATCAGGCCTTCCAAAAGCACACGATGCCGGTAGCTTGGCACACACTGTCAGTGCAAAGCGATGTTCGGCCACGCCACGGCGCTTCGGAGTAAAGCCGCGTTCAGACTACGTGCGCAACGCACGTATCGTTCGTAAGGATCGTAAGCGTAAGCGCAAAAAACGTAACGTGTCTGTTCAGACTGCTGTCGTATTGAGCGTAAAATGCGCAACGTACGCAGCCAGCGTGGGCGTAAATGTCGGAGGACCCGCGACTTTTACGACTATTACAGATACGTCTGTTACGCGCGACCAATGCGCACAGCCGTTTCGGTTTTTCCTTTCCGGTCACGGGGCTTCCGGTCCTTTCAGATTTCGCGCGCAAACCACTAGTAGGCGACATCATCCAACGCTCCTACTCTGCTGCAGTGTCTCGGCTCGCCGGTGTTATTGGTGTTTTGTCGGTGATTGTGTCTGTGTCGGTGATTGTGTCTGTCCGCAGCTTGATCATGTGCAGTGCGGAATCTTCGCTGTGGAATTATCAGCCTCTCATAAAAAAAGTTCGGCAGAGGCCGGCTCTCTACTGTCTCTACTACGAGTAGCTGAAATCGCACAGAGAGAAGTGCAAAACGATGCCTGGCTGCAAATTGCCAGTGCGCTGAGTCAAAGTAGTAAGTGGTTTATCAATCCGTTTTTTCATGCGCGAACAAGCTCTCAACAAGCAAATGTTTCCTCTAGTTTAGAAAAGTGAGGTTATGGAGGCGGGGGATGCCCGCTTCATCCCCGTGCATTCTCGCAGCCCATCGGCTCCGTTGACAAGTGAGGAAACAGTTGGCCTGCAGCGAAAGGCCGATGCGGGGAGACGTTGCGGTCGGGCCGCAGAACGGAGCTGGTGCGGACTCGTCGAAGTTTGAAAGAAGCTCACCGTAAAAGAGAAAAAGAAAACAGCATTTTCTGAGGGGGGACGAGGTTCAGCGGACGTTTCCGAGTCTGCCGCGCGCCCCGGCTCATTGTTTGGAGTCAGTAGTACGGCCTTTGAGTCACCGCCCCGGCCCGTCTCCAAGATCGCTCCGGGGCACTGGTAAAATCGCAAGCAGGGATGCAGGCGGACCGTACGCCTGTTTTGGTGCGAGAGAGTGCGATCACGGGACACCGAGCAGGAGTGCGCAGTACGTCGACAATGAGAGCGGGCGCGTGAAATGTGCGAAGGAGTGAGCGGTGCGTCAACACGGTGAGCGGACGTTTGAAAACTGTGTGCGAACGTGCGTGTGTGAAACGAAGTGTATTTATAATCGAGTTGTTAATTGTAAATATACCCATTGTTCTTTTTCGTATTTTATTTGTGTGTCCAGTCTTTTCTTTCACATCTCATTTTGAGCTTGAAGAGCCCAGACCTCCGCTATCAGCCGCTTGCTAACCAGCGCCATGTTGAGAGCGCTGATTGGCCGGTCGTAAAGAACGCATCTTACCGAACGGCCCAGTGTGAACATGCGCGGTCGCAAGCTACGTAAACGGGAGTTCCAGCCACTATGCGCACTGCGATAAATACGATACTTACGACGGATGCGCACGTAGTCTGAACGCGGCTTAAGGACTGAATTATATATATATATATATATATATATATAATATATAGTGGCGCAATAAAAGCGAGGACATGGCTCGGAGTGAGAAGCAAAGTCAATGTTTACGAGACCCCACATCAATTTGACACGGTGATAACGTCCCATGTTGGCTATCGGGTACTGCTTTGCGTCACCGCAATTCGCATTTCATATACCATTGTCGTGTAGCTGTACACCATGACGTCTCTCTTTGTTCGTCATTCTGTTGTGTTTTTTATCCACGTTTCACGCTCCATAATGTCATTTACAAATGGCCAGCGGTGTAAAATAACCACCCTTAG
Organism: Amblyomma maculatum; assembly: GCA_023969395.1. NCBI lineage: Eukaryota > Metazoa > Arthropoda > Arachnida > Ixodida > Ixodidae > Amblyomma > Amblyomma maculatum. Next base: position 9,668 of record JAJIZL010002031.1, on the reverse strand, counting down.
ATTTCTCAAGCTTTCGACACCGCCTCCAGCCACCACGTTTCTCGCCGTGCAGAGCCTGGACAATGCGATGAATCCAAAAGCTGAAAAAGAAAGTAACAGCACCTACCCCATAACGTACAAGCATCTCGCAATCTCAGTGGAAGAAATAAACCTTTTAGCAATGTAAGAAAAGGGGAAAGTGTAACAAATGAAACGATAAAGTTCTTATAACTCATTCCGATCGACAAGCACGTTAAAGCACACGACACAAGTGAAGCACCGATGAAGGGGCAAAATAACTACACATTCGGTGCCGCCTCGCCAAATGAAGTATTCCCCACACGCTGCCAAATGTGCCATTGCAATCCAATTGGCAGTGACCAAAGGTAAACGGCGCGACGCATCCGCCGGAAAAGCAGCGCAGAAGAAGGGGCCACGGCGGCGGGAGGGCGGACGCGTCAGCGCCGAGTGGAATCCGCTTTGACGAGCCACGTTCCGTACCGGAGGGCACAAAGCGGGGGGCTTTTCCTCACAACATCCGGACGCTGCAGCGAAAGCAGCTTGCGGGGATTGGAGAGAATGGGCAGAGAGAACGAGCGGGAAGAGACGGAGGAGCGAGTAGAGATTGGGGAGAAGGAAGGAGGCACGAGAGGAAAGAGGAGTCTGTGGAGATGACCTGACATTCTTCGCTCGAGGCGCTCGAGTGCCAGTACTTTAGGTGGAATGGCTTTACTGCCCTCACTGGACGGCAACAGTTACGACAGTTGAGCAAAGTTAGTCACGCGACGTTAGCAATTATTTGCTCGTATTAACGCCTACTAGCAATACGTCTTCAGCGTTCCAAGCAAATGTAGGCATAACAAACGCTCACTCAGTCTTCGTCGAGATATAACATTCAGAACACAGTATAGAACACAGTCTCACCGTATGTGGCCACTTACAGACTGCAGACAACGGCATACACCTCCATTTGCGCAGCAACGCATTGCGTCGACCTTTATACTGAAATATGTTCTGGAATTATGCTAGAAATATGTTTGCGACCTCATCGAGACAGACGCCACAGACACCAACGTGAGACGCCGCTTACTTTGGACACGCTAAATATGCAAGCCTGTTCCGCACAGATAAACGACAGTTGCCACACTCATCTGCCGTTCGACGTTTTTTCGGCTGACTCCATGTGGCCCAGCCACTGAGTAAAGGCCAATTTACAGTGTCTCCATAGGGTCGAATACGGAAGAGTCGCATCCACATGTGTCTCCTCCTCATGGTCTACGTCTCTACCAGAGGTGGTGGGGGGCCACAATGGAGGAGAAACCTTTGCAACGCAGTTCTCCGCAGCCGAGGCTCCGAACTGCTTTGTCCCGGCGAGGTTATCGATTTTCTAAGCGGAGCCGCACGAGGCCGGGCGAACTGCAGCCGCGGAAATTGAAAGGGCGCCAGAAATGGAATGCTCCCCCCCCCCCCCCCCCCACACACACCTCCCCTCGCATATACCAAGCCGGAGGAAGTTCACAATCTCGCGGGAGCCTCAGAAAACGGGATTTGTGCTGGGGCGAAAACCCCTGTTGGTGCCTGGCAGGAGGTAGACGGAAAGAACCGGAACGGGAGAGTGGGCACCTCTGCGGTGGAAGTAAAGGTAGAGATATGGGGACACTTCTGGCGCACCTTGTCTACACGGTCTGCTAAATCTCTCGGTGCGGACGGAATTAGGATTTGAAGCCCGCAGAACAGACGCGCAGGTGCATAGCCAGTTACTCGGCTGTAAACAAAATAAGAACGGCGGAAAAATGAGCAGCGGCTGTGAACCGAAAGCAGTGTTTGCCTTGATCCGAGGTTGCGGCGGACTTGAGATGCGGGTGATCCGAGCGTGCGGCCGCTCGACTGCGCGGAGTAAAGAGCAGCGCATGGCACGGTTCTCTAGGCAGATCGGTAATCGGATGCAATTCAGCAGAACTGCCTAAAGAAAGAGAGAGAGCAAACCCAGACGTAGTGCATGTGGAGGAAGCTATTCAGGGATTTCGTTCGACATGCGACAAAGCGTCCGATCTAGACGGTCATGCGTCCCTATAATTGAACGGAGCAGCACGCATTCGATGATCCCCGAAGGTATTTTACCATAACTGGCTTTCCCCCAACCCCGCCCCCCCCCCCCCCCCCCCCCCTCCTCTTTCCTAGGGGTAATGCCTGCATGCCAGCGCCCAACCTGACCTCACGCAAAGTGCGGTATGTATATCGCACATCCATGCGTATAGGCGGGAAAACAAAGTCCTATAGCTGAGCGCGCGTGCATCGCAGCGGCACAGCTGGGTAAAGAACGTCCAGCGCAGTTTTCTATGCATATAAGCAGGGAAAATTTTCATGCAAAGGATATACAAGCGGGAGCCATTGTCTCCCCTTCGCAAAGGTTGATTAGAGGAGCGAGTCCCTGGCGCGGACACTCGGCGCTCACTCTATCCATCAGAGCTGCAGAGCGCGGGCGCGGCGCGCGATAAGCGGCCGTCCGACGCGGCGATAAATAACGCAACGACGCCTCCAGTGCCGACTGCATGCGGTGACGCTCCATTAGGCCGCATGCCCGAGGCGGCGTCAGCTGCCCGTGATGCCCAACCTTTAGGGCCCAACCCGAATAATGCCTACCGCTATAAGGCTGCAGCCCACTCCCCACACCCCTCCGCACACACGCGCGCACACATCGCACTCACTTAGTGCATTGTACGAAAACTGAGCTCCGAAAATGCGAGCTGGGGACGCGCGCCTCCATTTAATCCACAAACGCACATTTCGGTGCACGGTGTCCAAGACACCGAGCGCTTCCTCGCCAAGTGGCGCCGCTTCAGGCATCGACAGTACCGCGGTCGACCATGCATGGTCCATCGGTGGGAAGGCTATAAATGGAAACAATTTTGACTACACTGTGCACTGCGGTATAGTCGTCGATAGCCATTGTTGTAAAGGAATTCGAGAGCTTGGCAGAAAGAGGATGGCCGAAAGGACTTCCTTGTTTCTCGACTTGATCACTGCATCAGCTTGGAAGCGGAATCGTTAATCGAAAAAGAGATAGACACGGTCGCCTAGAATGCGACACGTAAAACAAGGCGAACACATGGGACATAATTGAAACATGTTTGGAATTTCGGCGGCTAAACTTAGCACCAGCCCTCTCCATGCCCCTCAAGCTTCTTACCCCGCTGCCAACAAGCGCAGACTCCCTTGGGCAAATATAAATTTTTTTTTTTTCTATGAAGGAGCATATTATAAACTTGACCGGCCAGCAATATCAAAACACAACGAACTTGCTACCGCTCTGCTACTAGCACCGCCCAAAAGAAGCATGGTGGACGACGCTTTAAGATTGCCTCAAGAATATCATTCAGTTTAATGCGCCGTTCTCAATCATTTCTTCATCACAGCCACGTCACGACAACTCCAGTTATCCAGCTAACATGCTCCGGCGTCACTCAGTAGCAGCTATCTTCTCCCACTATCATCAGTGCCTTCAGCTACCTGCTGGCCACAGGTACGTACGTTTCCTTTCCTTTGGAATCCATTCCACTCCCCTCCACTCCCCTATACAGCAAACCACCGCTTACCTATTATAACCACATCGCACGTCGCCCCTAAGTCCGTCTTCGGCTCTTTTATCCCCTAACACGCGCTTGCGCCTTTTAAAAATAAGTTCAATGAAAAATATTAGTCATCATCATCAACACCGTCCGCAGCAGGAGGATATAAACAACTCGGGTCCACTGCCTAATGTTTGAAATGCGGCGCTGTAACTTTCCTCCAACTGGACGGACACACACATCAGCGCGTGCATGCGTCCTCTTGCGCGTGCACGCTACTCGAGAGCCGCTCTTTCCAAGTCGGAACGGAGGACCCCGCAGGCTGGTCGATGATGATATGGGCGCCCCTCGGTGCATTGTCCTCGCACGCGCTCTTCATTATAAATTATAATGCCTGCGCCGACCGGCAGCGGTGACCGCAAGTGGGCACAGCGATGCGTACCGCGAAGGGGCGGAACCGGCCGCGAGAAAGGAGTTCGCGAAAGAAGAAAGATGCGCACTTCCCTGTCCCGCTCCCCCTGTGAAGCTGGACAGCCCCAGACTACCCATCGGTCAAGATCGCTGTTCAAGAGCGACGACGGTTCCTCCTTGGCGATGATGCGCGGAAGCGCATTTAGAGGCGTGATAAATCACTTGGAAAAAAAAAAAAAAGATAGAGGAACACAGGCCGCAGCACGCACGCATGCGCACTCGACGGAACCTTAGCAAGTATTCACACACACCCTTATTCGAGCCATAAAGACACCATACAAGCTAAACTATAAGTGCTTTGGCCCATGTTGGTTAAGTTTCGCTCGGTAGCTACACCTGGAGGTCCCCGCCTCTCGTAACGTCAACCCAGTTACTAGAGAAGTGCTCGGCTAGTTTCTTCAGTTTCCTTAAAAGGGTACGTACCAAAATGGAACTTCGCTCGTTTAAAGCGACTTAGTTTTGAAAATGCCCTGCCACTACTTTTCCGGTGCGAGAGCTTTAGGGCACGAAATGTGAACAATACAGGTACAGATTATATTATTTTTTTCTGCAAAGGATTGCTTTACGGTTTGGACAAGGGATAGGACAAGGAAGTTTAGATGCGGTGCGTACTGGAAATGCGCGCAAAAGCCCTTTTATTATAAGTATTATTATTCACAGCGATATGCGCATTCAATCATACCTGGCACGCTAAAGCAAGCTGTACTGCTGCTAATCTTCCCTTCTATCCGGTCACAGACACGACAATTGAAAAGGCGCGGACTCAGAAAGCGAACGTAACCTGGGCCTATAGATTTTGCCGAGCGTGCCATATCGCGCCCCAACGCGTTTTGCTGGCATAAACATCACAAATGAATGATTCTTTTTTTTTTTTTTTCGTTTACCAAACTCAACAAGCGGGGCCACACACAGAGCGCTATATTTTTTTTTATTTAACCCTGTGGTTGGCGCATGACAGCCTTAGTCGCTTATGTGCCGCTAAACCCAACACAACACACCACTATATTTTAGACAACGCGCCCCACTGTGCCAGAGCGCGGTTCGAGTTGTGCCCAGTGCTTGGTGCCTGCCAGATATAACACGAGGAAGAATTCCAAATATTGCGAAACATAGCGGCTCTGTCTTTCCGCCCGTGATACAGAACGACGGGAGTTGCCCTCGATGCTATTTCTATCATCATTACGTCAGCGATCAAAGGGGTTGCGTTCCGGACCGACAGGCGCCTCTGCAGTGCGCGCAGTCATCCTTTCCCGGCGACCGGAACCCAGCGTTGGCACGCGAACCGCCTAAAGGGCGCATCCCTTCCATGGATGCCCGTCCATCCTTCAACATCACCAACACTGGGTGAGTAAAGAATGAGAACAGTAAAGGATCACAGGCCAGCTTCTTCCCGAGTCGACAAAGGCTGGCAGCACGGTGGACAAAAGGCACTTTTAGCTTTGGCCGTCACAACATCAACACCGGCCGAGGAAAGCCGGGGAGCAAGAAGGATGGGTAAAAAAAAAAAAAAAAAATAAAAAAAAAAAAAAAAAGGAAGGTTAACCGGAAGCCCAGGCGCTGCACCTCAAAAAGAAAGCACAGCTCCTGTTTCGGACAGCGCACCCTGGCCCGCCGGTACAGTGGCTGCACCACCGGCCATAGAAGGAAAAACAAAACAAGGGGGGGCGTGGCGCCTGCATCTTTTTAAGCGGGCCTCGAGCAATTCTGACGAGTGGAAGTGGGTGCTCGCAGATGACTCACTCCTCGGTGAGATCCTCACAGGAATTTCGGCACCCGAATGCGTGATACATATCGAAGCAGCCGCCGACGCAACCGCGATACTTTCAGAGAGGCTATACAACTTACTGCTGCCCCCCTTACAAAAACCCTTCCCCCTCCGCCTGCTTCTTTCGCTTGGATGTAAAATTGCTCTGCCGCGCAGGCAATTTTCTCGCGTCGCACCAACCTTCTTGTGCGCGCGTTCTCAGCGTAAAGCGCGGTGGAACGAATTTCACAGCAGAGTGCATCGCGAAAGAAGTCACGTGAGGTAGGTTAGTAAGGCGTCGAGTCGAGCTGACTGTGTATAGCACCCGACTATGGCGCAGCGAAGTGTTTACGCGACGCTTTGCCTGAGGAGTTTCACTGGCGTTTCTGTTCTCCCACGCTCCAGAAAGCCAAAAAGGAAAAAAAAAAAAGAAAAAAAGCAACCACGCAGGAGTCCCAGCGAATGGGTACATCTACCTCACTTTGCGGCATCCCCATCCCCCTGCATTCCGAACAAACTCCCTTCGCGTGTCGATATATCGTTTGCTTTCAACCTGACGAACCTTTTTGGCGACACATGTAATTTGGAACGGAGGCGGACGCGCAGCCGCCTTCGGTGCTCCATGGAAAAGCGATTTCTCGGCCTGGCGATGACCGAGCACCTTCCGCCTGTCGGAGCCGCGCTATCGCGCGGCACTAACAAATGGGCCTCCGCTGCGCGGACGTGATGTCTCGATCAAGGAGCCATTCCGACTCGCGCAGGTGCGCAGCTTCTCATCAACGCAGGCGCCTCATCATGCACATCTCCAGCAGGGCCTCCACTGTTCCTGCACCCAGGCAAGGGAAACACAGGAACGCGCGCAATGATATGAGAGACTTCGTGAAAGAATTCTGTTCACGGGCCGGGAACCTCGACGCGGAAGGAATTTGTATCCTGAATGCTGCACAAGGACTATATATACAAGGAAAATTAGACGCAGGTATTTCTCCGAAGACATATGAACCAGGGAATGGAAAAGCACTGGAACTCGTGCCAGTCTAATAACAGCTATAGACTCACCTGACGACCTCCGTTCTATATATACCACCAGTTAGGGACGCACCAAGTAGTGCCAAAAAGCACTGGCCGGGCATAGACAAGGTGCTGTACGCCGCCGACGTGTACGAAAACGAAGGACACATTACGCGTCGCTGGGTTAGAAGAAAAAAAAAGCGCCTGTTGGTGCACCACCCTATTTCAGCATCAATGACCACCTCGTTTAACAAGAGCACTGACCCGACCACGTGACGTCTTTGGCGGTGTACGAGTCGACGCACAACACGCATACCTGATCATTTGAGCAGCCAAAGTTTGAGCACTGCCATTTGGCTCGTGGTGGTCACATAATGCCCACGCAAGAGCCGACCACACCTCACACAGATCCTGAAACCTAATTCGGCGCTCTGAACGAATCGCTTTGCAGGTCCCATTCTTTTCGGCTCGGCGATTCCGTGACCAGACAGAAGGACGCGTTCCGACGGCCTTGCAAGTCCCCGCGAAACATCGCAAGATCGCACGGTCGAACTTCTGAGAGACGGACAGCCCGAATTGGGCCCCCTTCCACATGAAAGCTGGCAACGCACTCCGTTCTTATCTCCGCGTCGGTGCCAGAGAAGAGAGACGGCTGGAGCGAGCACTCCGCGGGTCCTCTCCACGGATGTTGTGTTCGGTACCCCATCCACTCCCTTTTATTTTCCTCCGCACGGGAGTCGGCATTCGCTTTCTCTTATCGGGAGGACCCATCGTCCACAGATCCGGCGACGGCACCTCAGTGGCAGTGACACGCAGAGGAAATGCGACAATATACCTATACATATTCGGTCGCCTCATTTATGCGTCCTTGAAGCGGGTAGCCGAATGCGCCCAGTCGTGTGTACATACACGGTAGAGACGGCTGCTGCGCACCATCGTCTTTCTCGGTTCCTCACGCTCTCCCGCTCCTTTACTGCTCTCCGCCGAGAACTCGACGCCGCCTGTGTCGGCGACGACACTTCTGGGAGATAAAAACGACCCGACTTATCTTAAGAGGGCCCCGCCGGCTCTCAAATTTCGCCGCGCATTCGCTCTCCTCCTCCTCCTCATCTTTCCACTTTATAAGCTGCACTGCAGGCAAGAGCTGCGAGGGTGTGCGGCTGATGGGCGTTTCGATGGCGCTTCAGGCGCGCAACTTTGTGCAAGCATCGCCGCGGCGCGGCGTACTCCATGGCCTGTCGCCCTGGGCGCGCGCTCGGATTTATGCCGCTCGCATGTGTCACGATGCAGGCTATGGGAGGAAGAAGGCAGGGCCTCGGGGCGATGCCATCTATCGCGCGGCCACTCGTCGGTCGGCGGCCTGGTTGCACCCGGTGAGGCCATCTTTCCTCGCGGGTGGCCACCAAGGCGGTGCGAACGAAACTTTGTCGCAGCGCGCACGACGCCTCTCCATCTGATGTCGCTTGAGGCCAACATCGATCGTCTTCGTTGCGCAAGCGTTAGGTAATACCCGCGTCACACCGCCGCCGAAATCAAATCTGGTCCGGATTCAAGTCCTATTCCGCGGCGAAAACAATGCTGCCGCGATTATACAAACAATAAGGCCGCAGCAACGTATACATACATACACGAGTAGCTGCTAGCAACTGTATGCAAAAGTCGTGCTTGATTAGGCACCTGTTACTAACCGTTTTAAAAGAAGTTATAAATTCGTAGGAAGCGTTAAGAAGAGTCCACGTTAACAACCTCTCTGATTAGCGTCACCCTCGTTATCTTCTTCGGCCAAAATACAAACTTAGCGAAACGTTAAATTTATGTACTATAATGCATATACAACGTGCGTCCCCCCCAAAATGTGACAGCGGGTTTTCAAATGCGCACCACGTCTAGACCACATCTAGACCGCACCGATTTCCCAGAGATTAGCTATTCTTCGTCTAGTGGAGCTTATCTCCTTTAGCAAAAATGGACACCCTCCGCGATCCTGCCGCGCCCCTCGTAAGCGCGTAACAGCGGGACTCTGAATCACAGGCAAAACGGCAATAGTCAACGGAATTCGGCTCACAGAGCGACCATGGCATGTATCTGCTGACGCATTTCCGAAAAGAAACATCCCCGGAAAGAACGGCTCCAGAATATTGCTCCCAAATGTGAAGTAGAAAAAAAAAAAAAATGAGCAGTTCGACGCTGTCGAAAATGGTTATCAGGGTACTTCACCGCTGATCGCACGGCTATGCATCTTCGTTACAAGCAAGGTTGCGTGTTCGGTACATCCAAAAGCCACGTGGTATGCATGCATATCTTCGTTATAACAGAGGTTACATGTTCGTTATAGCGCGTGGGAGTGGACTGACGCATTGCGTTAGGAAAAATCAAATTTTTCGATGTGCTGCAAAGGAATGCCTCGTTTCTCTGCGTTTCTCTGCAGGATAGTATGAGTGATGCTACAGTGACATACCACCCGTCAGCATGGGAATGATTAAACAATGAACAGATGTGGGACATCCATAAAGATAATTTTGGCGGCGGAATGGGAGTGGCCGAGTGCAAGTGTTTCTCTGCACCATTCTGTATTTCAGCGAAGTCAGCGACATTATTTCGATATGGTCTTTTGTGGCATGACATACACTGCATGACTGCGATGAGACCTGGCGCTGCAAATCACTTCGTGCTTACATCTATGCTAAAAGTCAAGAGAGTCCAATAGAGAGCCATATTTCAAAGCGCGCTGTGTTTCGAAGCATACCGAGTCACAGAGGCAGATGTATTGACTGCATGCACAAGGTATGTCGGAGTCACAAACCCCCGCCTTTACGGTCACAAGAGGTGCGGGATCCTCTTTACGATTACTCGTCGTTCCTCTATGAGGGTTGTGAACACATTTAAAAGTTAGG
>JAJIZL010002029.1:0-30436 GCA_023969395.1 Amblyomma maculatum | reverse complement strand
TTCAAAAGAGGGTGATCCCCGCCGCAGCGAACAAAAGGGCGCGGAACCAATTGGCGGCGCATTTCCATCTCTTCCTTCCGCGCTTGTGGAGCAGCGGCGGCACGCGTCTCTTTCTTGGTCACATAACTCCCTCCCGCCACGACGTGTGAACCGCATATCGTCATCGGCGCCCGCTCCGCGGAGAAGCCGTTAACTCGCACGCGTGGGGCCCGCTATGAATGCGGAGCAGTAGCCAAGCCGCTGTGAGCCCATTACTCACCAAGACAACGCAGGCCCCGAGCGATGCCCATGTAGCGGCAGGGAAGACCCCGCCGTACACGACGACTGGGGAGGGGATCCTACGACAAAGGACTCCCCGAGATGGCGCGGCGCCGGTTGTCTCCGCGAACTGCTTCATTCTCTTTCTCGGCGCCTGTTCAGACCACCCACATTTGCATGCCCCATCGTGGGCAAATTAATCATCCCGACGTTATATTTCTCACACGTCGTTGCGCCCCCGCCAAGCTTCTCCTTTGCGAGGCCAGTGTCTTCCGCTTCTTGTCTCCGCTTTTGTCCCCGAACAGCCGTGCCGGCGCACGCGTTTGAGAAGCTTGCGCGCGAGTGTGCAATGCGAACGTTTTTGTTCGGTTCCTGCAACAGTTAAACGCAGACACGACAGCCCTTGTCATTTTAGGTTGGTGACGTGGCTCCGGCGCCTATGTTCTTGATTTCAAAACCTTTTTGCGTGCATACTCTTGTGCTTCCAGGTTTCTGGCGTGATTATCTGTTCTGCGTCATTTAACCGGTGAAAACGGGGAACCGCGAAGTAGCCCGAAGAGACAAGCCGCGCTCCCGCGCAGTACGCAGTGCTGTCTGGACGCACATGCTGCAGTCACTTGGAGGTTCACAACACCACCACGACAGCACCAATTTTCTCAAACACATCACAGGAGCGAAAACTCCGCTGCTCGATGGACGCCTCCCGCTGGCGCAAACGCTCGTTCGTTCGTGTTCATTACACACATAACAGCGCAGAAAAAGAAAAAAAAAGGATATGATCCCTCCAAGAAGACCTCCCGGAGAACTGTGGTCATTCGTTCTAGAAGGGTGTGAGCGAAGCTAGCTTGCGCAGCTCATCTAGTAAGCGTTGATGTGAGCGCCAGCTAGTATTCCGAGTTCGTATGGGATCAGCATAGAAAGCGCCCACTTGCACAGGTCATCGACGGCCAGGTTCGCGTTTTAAAGACAGTTTCTGACGCCCTGCCATATTTTCACGCTACGTGCAAACGGAAAACTGACGTGCAAACCGAGTGCAACCATATGAGTAATACACACGGCTGTATGTGGAAACGGCACGTTTCTAGAACACTGCACCCGGCGCTGTAGCTCACAGAAGCTACGGCAAATGCGTCTGCGGCAGTCGCATGTTGATATAGGTCTAAGTAAAAAAGCTTGCGATTTCGGCACACGGTTAAAAACAAAAACAAAAAAGGAAAGAAACTTGAGACGTTAAAATCAGTGCTCAGTCATCCACTTTAAATAAGGCGTCGAAAACGCCCGTTTCGGCAACGCTCTAGCCAACATGGCAAGAGTGTGTCCCTGCGATCGTCTACACATAACAAGCTTCCTGCAGAGAAGCAGGGCAGACAGGGAGGAAACCAATACGCTTCGCGCACCGCTGGACGCCTAGCGACCACGTCCCTGCATAGCTGTATGTTTTCTCTAGTCCGCTGCACGAAGCGCATTCGTTCACTGCGCTGCCGAATTCAAGTGATGGATGCGAGCGCCGCCACTCGCCGCGCGAACCCAGTGGGGCAACAACAACCGAGCGCGCTCCACTCTTGTTCGCCTCTTCATTCCTTTTTTCTTTCTGCCTTCGGCAATGTTTAGTTTATATCCGTCGACAGAGTTGTCAGCCATCGCTCACGTTGATCTCGGCGGAGAGCTCATCGACCGCCCGAATCTAATAACAGCCAGGCGGTGGCCAACCTGGCATGGGAGCTCTTTTTTTCCGGCCTATGGTCGTCCGCCATTGTGCTCGGCAGATGAGCGCCGCGCTACCGTTGTGAATGCGGTCCGTCTTCGGCCATCTGTGCTCGCAGCTTAATTTGAGAAGCAAAAATATGCAGGACAGGAAGTATTTTGTTGCAGCCACTCAGGGGAGAGCAGAAGGACGCCAACAGCGATGGCAGAAACACGAGTACAGGTACAGACGCAAAAAGTGGCGCGAACAGCACTTTACGAGATGTGGCTAAATAGATACATACGCCCGATCGGAAATGCCTCGGCCGGCTGCAGTTGACGTGGTGACATCGGAAAAGACCAAATAAAAAATTGAAGAGTTCAACGCTGCTGAACCGAATATTGAGCGAAAGCAATAGCTGCGGGTGACCGAGCATTCTTCTAATTCTTCTTCTTCTTCTTCTTCCCCAGCCCACACATAAAGCAACGCTTTAACGAAGCCGTATGAATGTGCCTTAGTGACCTAGAGGGGTAACGAAATGCCACGGTCCTGGCAGGCTGATTCTGACATAACCGTCCCGTGTGAAACGAGAGACCCAAGTTGGCAGCTCATGCCAGCTTGGGGTCGTCTACGGGGGTCGTCCAAAGGTCAATGGTGGTCACCGCCGTTCCACGCTGAAGGCTCAAACTGTGAGCAGTATATTGCTTTCGCAATAAAAAAGCGTACAACACTCGCTAACACTTGGCTATTCCAAGTGTAGAAAGCGAAACGCCAAGAAAGTTATCTTCTCTGTTCCTCCTCTCTGTTCCCGCGTTTGCAACGCAACGATTAGCCTAGCATCGCGATTTAACACGCTATAGCGCGCTGTTCCCTTTGATGCCCATTGCTCGTCGGACTGCTCAAGTCGAGACTCGGGACCAACACGCGGTAACAAGGAATTAAACGACGAACGAAGATAGGCGCTCCACCATAAAAAACAAACAAAAAAAAAATGGCTGAAATTTTAATATACGGTGCGAAAGCGGCTTTGTTGGCTGGAATGAAAAGCACATTTGTCTCCAATAAATATCTCCTTTCACGGCAAGCTGCACCTCAGTCTCCGCCGCCGTATCGTTCACATCATATCTGTACGTCCTCGTCTTCCTCGCTGCGCTGGCGTTGTCATGCAGCTGCAATCAAGCAAGACATGATTTGCATAGTATAGCTTCCGGATCACTGATTTCGCACTAATAAGCTTCTTATCGCGCTCCGCGTATACTAAGCCCCCCTTATTTTTTTCTCTATGCGGTGATGGGCATCAAACGACCACACAGCTTATTTTGAAGTTCGATTACGTCTCCTTCTTCGCTTACGCATTAATCACCACTCCGCACGCGTGCCGTCGTGTGCCGCCGGATAAGTGTAGACGCAGGCCAAGCGTCAGCGTAGAGCGCAATTTGCTGCGTGCCGCAGTCATTGCGATCAACTGCGTACCCCGGAAAAATAAAAGCGGAAAAGGCCAAGTGTTCTCCATAACGCCAGCGGGCGAAAATGCGGCGCCGCCGCCGGAGACCATTAAGAAGACACCCGAGAGGACGAAGGGAGGAGCGCGGGTGAAGGAGGTATACGCATGGAGAATGCCATCGCCGCAGCGGCTCTGATTAGAACGCTTCACCGCCAAAACGTCGCTCCGAGATCACGCGCGCGAGTTGCGCACCAATAAACAGCCAACGCCGGGCCGGGTCTTCGCAACGTTGCTTTAGCTGATACGTTAGGAAAACGCAAGAACAAGCGGCCGATGCTGGCAAGGAGGGAGCCAAGCACTGCGGTTGAGCCAACCGGGGGATGGGGAAACCGCAAAATCTGCACAAGTTCCGTTTCCTTGGTGATCAATTTTAGTTATAAGGCAAATGCGGACAATTGAACCCACTGCACTACACACACGCTGGACGGGAATGGTCCGATTTCCCTATGCTTAGTGATACCAGAGAGGGACTCTGGTAATACCTTACCTTTTACGCTTGTCCTGCTCTCACGCCCAGTAGAGGCATCGCGTATAGAAAAACAATGGGATGCATTTTGCCAATATTGTTCAGACATATACAAGAGCAGAATATTGTAAGATATTGTTAAAACATATAGATGAGAACGGTATAACCTCCCTATGCGTCAGCAAAATGTGCTTTTTTTAAAAGTATGTCCTGTGTTAGGAATGCCATAGAAAACCAGTGGGGCATGTTTTGACAATGAACTGCATAAAGCTGCTCATTTTTTCCGGATGCTATTGAGCACTGGAATAAACTGCCCACTCGTTTTGCAGAGTCAGCAGTTCCAGTGGTATTCGTGAATGCACTTGGTGTCTCCGTCTAGGAAATTGTACGGCGATGTGAACTGTGTTGCATTTATGTGCTCTCTTGTACTGGACATTCGAAATTATTTGTTCATTCCTGGGTATATATCCCCCTGTAATGATCCTCAAATGAAGGTTGACAGTATTCATAAATAAAAAGAAAAATAACTGCACGCGTTTCGCGGGATGTTCTGCGGACGTATTGATCGTTCTGGTGAAAATTCACAACAGGCGAAAAAAAATCGAATTCATGAACAAATTCCGGTTGAAAAATGCGCCTGTCCAGAATTCCTGGGCATGCTTTCACGTTGTATATAAGAAAAGCGCAACCAATCGGATAAGAATATTCTCGAGCCGTTTCTGTCGTCGCAGCAAAGAATATATGCTCACGAAAGACAGATTGGGCGGCGGTGCCTTGGTATGGCACGGATGGGGTGCTTATACTCCTGTCTGTCTCGTCTTCCGTGTCCGTCTTTCACGCTCGCGCAATTTGCTTTCAGAGACGTTGTCAACACACCCACATAACCAATGACGGGGTGGGTGGGTGGACGAAGGGTTCCAAGAAATTGAGCAGATTAACACATTAAACATAAACAAAGACTTTACTTCTATTTGAAGACAAAGCATTGCGCTTTTTTTTTTAGTTTTCTGCTGGCTTATTCTGAGTTAGGATGCGGTGTTACTCTTGTATGCATAAAACGGTAGAGTTCCTTAAACAGCGTCCTTTCTCGTGTGCTCTTAAAGTGCACTTTGCTCGAATCATCAGTGCAGTACCCTCTCACTGTCCCTACTTGTTAAGACATATGATTGCCGGCGACGGCCGTAAACAATGACTTTGAGCCACCACTTATCCAAAGTTAAAGCCGAGCTACAAAAATCGCGCACTCGAAAGTTTCTTTAGAAAGTCCACAGAGAGTCGACTGCAGTTTTTATGAGGGCGAGATGAGAGAGCGCCCACATCAAGAGCGACCGCTCATCGATCGAGAGCCGCTCTTCGAGAGGGACAGGTACATTTTTGTGTGCCGACGGGGGTGTGCGGCCTAGATGGCCGTGCACGGGGAAGACAGGTTGACGCTGGAAAAGGGATCAGGATGTAAGAAGGCCAAGAAGAAGCAAAAGAAGAAAGAAAAACGGATACTAGTTTGAGTGAGACAATGCATGCACAAACCTGTACTATGCACAAAGTGGAGGACACCGCGAATGTATAGTCCGTAACGTACGCTGTGTGTGAGTATATTGGTCCCGGAATAAATTATGCACACTAGCAACTCTTGAATTCTGAAGGCGAAGCAAAAATAAATGAGGAAGAGGACGCGCCTGTTTACAAATGACAGCGCATGTATACTGTATGTTTCTGCAGTCTTCGAGATGACGATTACGAATGCGAATGTGGCTGTGAAAGTTCTCCCTGTTCATTTTGTCGTGGACGAATTCTGCGCCAACACTCAATGCCAAAAACCAGACACGCTGCAATGAACTGCAGCTTCTCACGTGCAACTGCTCTCCATGTAGTCATGCAACGGAC
This sequence comes from Amblyomma maculatum, assembly GCA_023969395.1. Classification (NCBI taxonomy): domain Eukaryota; kingdom Metazoa; phylum Arthropoda; class Arachnida; order Ixodida; family Ixodidae; genus Amblyomma; species Amblyomma maculatum. The sequence goes on along the minus strand of JAJIZL010002029.1, from coordinate 24,640 downwards.
GTGCATGAAATATCGAAAGAGATTTTACATAGACACTCCTGCCCAGTCATGACGTCACATACCTTTTTTAATCAGAGACAAATACGGACCATAATCAGACCTCCTCAAACATTCCCAAAATGTGTCATAGTCCGCCACAGCTTCCGGAGGATACTTTCGGAACCACTGCAACTGACAACTCTCGTTGGCCGCAGTAACATGCAAGAAGCCACTAGGAAAATTATGTGTGAGAAAGAACATGCGGTGTTGAACAGCCGCAAAAAGAAAAATATATGTGAAAAAGAATGTGCTGTGTAGAACAGCCGCATGAAGGTCGCCTGACGACTATGCACAAGCTCACAATCTGGCATGTCTGTGATCTTTATAGGATTTTATGAGAATTTTGAATACGATAAGCACTCTCTATTACGCTGGGGAAAAAAAGCAAAAAAAAAAAAGGCGGTCTTACTGAATGCCAGAAATACAAACAATCAGTCGAATTCGTTTCATTTCCTTGTACTCCTGACGGTATAAAGAAAATGGCGAAGAAAAAAGACCGAACACCGGCGTAGAACCTATCACACGTCTTCGAGTAACCTGAAATGCGTCACAAAATTATTTGACCACACTGCGGCAGACTTTGCATGAACAGCACAAATTGACTGCTTTGAAAAACAGATAGAAGGCAGCAAAGATCAGGCCTTCCAAAAGCACACGATGCCGGTAGCTTGGCACACACTGTCAGTGCAAAGCGATGTTCGGCCACGCCACGGCGCTTCGGAGTAAAGCCGCGTTCAGACTACGTGCGCAACGCACGTATCGTTCGTAAGGATCGTAAGCGTAAGCGCAAAAAACGTAACGTGTCTGTTCAGACTGCTGTCGTATTGAGCGTAAAATGCGCAACGTACGCAGCCAGCGTGGGCGTAAATGTTGGAGGACCCGCGACTTTTACGACTATTACAGATACGTCTGTTACGCGCGACCAATGCGCACAGCCGTTTCGGTTTTCCCTTTCCGGTCACGGGGCTTCCGGTCCTTTCAGATTTCGCGCGCAAACCACTAGTAGGCGACATCATCCAACGCTCCTACTCTGCTGCAGTGTCTCGGCTCGCCGGTGTTATTGGTGTTTTGTCGGTGATTGTGTCTGTGTCGGTGATTGTGTCTGTCCGCAGCTTGATCATGTGCAGTGCGGAATCTTCGCTGTGGAATTATCAGCCTCTCATAAAAAAAGTTCGGCAGAGGCCGGCTCTCTACTGTCTCTACTACGAGTAGCTGAAATCGCACAGAGAGAAGTGCAAAACGATGCCTGGCTGCAAATTGCCAGTGCGCTGAGTCAAAGTAGTAAGTGGTTTATCAATCCGTTTTTTCATGCGCGAACAAGCTCTCAACAAGCAAATGTTTCCTCTAGTTTAGAAAAGTGAGGTTATGGAGGCGGGGGATGCCCGCTTCATCCCCGTGCATTCTCGCAGCCCATCGGCTCCGTTGACAAGTGAGGAAACAGTTGGCCTGCAGCGAAAGGCCGATGCGGGGAGACGTTGCGGTCGGGCCGCAGAACGGAGCTGGTGCGGACTCGTCGAAGTTTGAAAGAAGCTCACCGTAAAAGAGAAAAAGAAAACAGCATTTTCTGAGGGGGGACGAGGTTCAGCGGACGTTTCCGAGTCTGCCGCGCGCCCCGGCTCATTGTTTGGAGTCAGTAGTACGGCCTTTGAGTCACCGCCCCGGCCCGTCTCCAAGATCGCTCCGGGGCACTGGTAAAATCGCAAGCAGGGATGCAGGCGGACCGTACGCCTGTTTTGGTGCGAGAGAGTGCGATCACGGGACACCGAGCAGGAGTGCGCAGTACGTCGACAATGAGAGCGGGCGCGTGAAATGTGCGAAGGAGTGAGCGGTGCGTCAACACGGTGAGCGGACGTTTGAAAACTGTGTGCGAACGTGCGTGTGTGAAACGAAGTGTATTTATAATCGAGTTGTTAATTGTAAATATACCCATTGTTCTTTTTCGTATTTTATTTGTGTGTCCAGTCTTTTCTTTCACATCTCATTTTGAGCTTGAAGAGCCCAGACCTCCGCTATCAGCCGCTTGCTAACCAGCGCCATGTTGAGAGCGCTGATTGGCCGGTCGTAAAGAACGCATCTTACCGAACGGCCCAGTGTGAACATGCGCGGTCGCAAGCTACGTAAACGGGAGTTCCAGCCACTATGCGCACTGCGATAAATACGATACTTACGACGGATGCGCACGTAGTCTGAACGCGGCTTAAGGACTGAATTATATATATATATATATATATATATATAATATATAGTGGCGCAATAAAAGCGAGGACATGGCTCGGAGTGAGAAGCAAAGTCAATGTTTACGAGACCCCACATCAATTTGACACGGTGATAACGTCCCATGTTGGCTATCGGGTACTGCTTTGCGTCACCGCAATTCGCATTTCATATACCATTGTCGTGTAGCTGTACACCATGACGTCTCTCTTTGTTCGTCATTCTGTTGTGTTTTTTATCCACGTTTCACGCTCCATAATGTCATTTACAAATGGCCAGCGGTGTAAAATAACCACCCTTAGATTTCTCAAGCTTTCGACACCGCCTCCAGCCACCACGTTTCTCGCCGTGCAGAGCCTGGACAATGCGATGAATCCAAAAGCTGAAAAAGAAAGTAACAGCACCTACCCCATAACGTACAAGCATCTCGCAATCTCAGTGGAAGAAATAAACCTTTTAGCAATGTAAAAAAAGGGGAAAGTGTAACAAATGAAACGATAAAGTTCTTATAACTCATTCCGATCGACAAGCACGTTAAAGCACACGACACAAGTGAAGCACCGATGAAGGGGCAAAATAACTACACATTCGGTGCCGCCTCGCCAAATGAAGTATTCCCCACACGCTGCCAAATGTGCCATTGCAATCCAATTGGCAGTGACCAAAGGTAAACGGCGCGACGCATCCGCCGGAAAAGCAGCGCAGAAGAAGGGGCCACGGCGGCGGGAGGGCGGACGCGTCAGCGCCGAGTGGAATCCGCTTTGACGAGCCACGTTCCGTACCGGAGGGCACAAAGCGGGGGGCTTTTCCTCACAACATCCGGACGCTGCAGCGAAAGCAGCTTGCGGGGATTGGAGAGAATGGGCAGAGAGAACGAGCGGGAAGAGACGGAGGAGCGAGTAGAGATTGGGGAGAAGGAAGGAGGCACGAGAGGAAAGAGGAGTCTGTGGAGATGACCTGACATTCTTCGCTCGAGGCGCTCGAGTGCCAGTACTTTAGGTGGAATGGCTTTACTGCCCTCACTGGACGGCAACAGTTACGACAGTTGAGCAAAGTTAGTCACGCGACGTTAGCAATTATTTGCTCGTATTAACGCCTACTAGCAATACGTCTTCAGCGTTCCAAGCAAATGTAGGCATAACAAACGCTCACTCAGTCTTCGTCGAGATATAACATTCAGAACACAGTATAGAACACAGTCTCACCGTATGTGGCCACTTACAGACTGCAGACAACGGCATACACCTCCATTTGCGCAGCAACGCATTGCGTCGACCTTTATACTGAAATATGTTCTGGAATTATGCTAGAAATATGTTTGCGACCTCATCGAGACAGACGCCACAGACACCAACGTGAGACGCCGCTTACTTTGGACACGCTAAATATGCAAGCCTGTTCCGCACAGATAAACGACAGTTGCCACACTCATCTGCCGTTCGACGTTTTTTCGGCTGACTCCATGTGGCCCAGCCACTGAGTAAAGGCCAATTTACAGTGTCTCCATAGGGTCGAATACGGAAGAGTCGCATCCACATGTGTCTCCTCCTCATGGTCTACGTCTCTACCAGAGGTGGTGGGGGGCCACAATGGAGGAGAAACCTTTGCAACGCAGTTCTCCGCAGCCGAGGCTCCGAACTGCTTTGTCCCGGCGAGGTTATCGATTTTCTAAGCGGAGCCGCACGAGGCCGGGCGAACTGCAGCCGCGGAAATTGAAAGGGCGCCAGAAATGGAATGCTCCCCCCCCCCCCCCCCCCCACACACACCTCCCCTCGCATATACCAAGCCGGAGGAAGTTCACAATCTCGCGGGAGCCTCAGAAAACGGGATTTGTGCTGGGGCGAAAACCCCTGTTGGTGCCTGGCAGGAGGTAGACGGAAAGAACCGGAACGGGAGAGTGGGCACCTCTGCGGTGGAAGTAAAGGTAGAGATATGGGGACACTTCTGGCGCACCTTGTCTACACGGTCTGCTAAATCTCTCGGTGCGGACGGAATTAGGATTTGAAGCCCGCAGAACAGACGCGCAGGTGCATAGCCAGTTACTCGGCTGTAAACAAAATAAGAACGGCGGAAAAATGAGCAGCGGCTGTGAACCGAAAGCAGTGTTTGCCTTGATCCGAGGTTCCGGCGGACTTGAGATGCGGGTGATCCGAGCGTGCGGCCGCTCGACTGCGCGGAGTAAAGAGCAGCGCATGGCACGGTTCTCTAGGCAGATCGGTAATCGGATGCAATTCAGCAGAACTGCCTAAAGAAAGAGAGAGAGCAAACCCAGACGTAGTGCATGTGGAGGAAGCTATTCAGGGATTTCGTTCGACATGCGACAAAGCGTCCGATCTAGACGGTCATGCGTCCCTATAATTGAATGGAGCAGCACGCATTCGATGATCCCCGAAGGTATTTTACCATAACTGGCTTTCCCCCAACCCCGCCCCCCCCCCCCCCCCCCCCCCTCCTCTTTCCTAGGGGTAATGCCTGCATGCCAGCGCCCAACCTGACCTCACGCAAAGTGCGGTATGTATATCGCACATCCATGCGTATAGGCGGGAAAACAAAGTCCTATAGCTGAGCGCGCGTGCATCGCAGCGGCACAGCTGGGTAAAGAACGTCCAGCGCAGTTTTCTATGCATATAAGCAGGAAAAATTTTCATGCAAAGGATATACAAGCGGGAGCCATTGTCTCCCCTTCGCAAAGGTTGATTAGAGGAGCGAGTCCCTGGCGCGGACACTCGGCGCTCACTCTATCCATCAGAGCTGCAGAGCGCGGGCGCGGCGCGCGATAAGCGGCCGTCCGACGCGGCGATAAATAACGCAACGACGCCTCCAGTGCCGACTGCATGCGGTGACGCTCCATTAGGCCGCATGCCCGAGGCGGCGTCAGCTGCCCGTGATGCCCAACCTTTAGGGCCCAACCCGAATAATGCCTACCGCTATAAGGCTGCAGCCCACTCCCCACACCCCTCCGCACACACGCGCGCACACATCGCACTCACTTAGTGCATTGTACGAAAACTGAGCTCCGAAAATGCGAGCTGGGGACGCGCGCCTCCATTTAATCCACAAACGCACATTTCGGTGCACGGTGTCCAAGACACCGAGCGCTTCCTCGCCAAGTGGCGCCGCTTCAGGCATCGACAGTACCGCGGTCGACCATGCATGGTCCATCGGTGGGAAGGCTATAAATGGAAACAATTTTGACTACACTGTGCACTGCGGTATAGTCGTCGATAGCCATTGTTGTAAAGGAATTCGAGAGCTTGGCAGAAAGAGGATGGCCGAAAGGACTTCCTTGTTTCTCGACTTGATCACTGCATCAGCTTGGAAGCGGAATCGTTAATCGAAAAAGAGATAGACACGGTCGCCTAGAATGCGACACGTAAAACAAGGCGAACACATGGGACATAATTGAAACATGTTTGGAATTTCGGCGGCTAAACTTAGCACCACCCCTCTCCATGCCCCTCAAGCTTCTTACCCCGCTGCCAACAAGCGCAGACTCCCTTGGGCAAATATAAATTTTTTTTTTTTCTATGAAGGAGCATATTATAAACTTGACCGGCCAGCAATATCAAAACACAACGAACTTGCTACCGCTCTGCTACTAGCACCGCCCAAAAGAAGCATGGTGGACGACGCTTTAAGATTGCCTCAAGAATATCATTCAGTTTAATGCGCCGTTCTCAATCATTTCTTCATCACAGCCACGTCACGACAACTCCAGTTATCCAGCTAACATGCTCCGGCGTCACTCAGTAGCAGCTATCTTCTCCCACTATCATCAGTGCCTTCAGCTACCTGCTGGCCACAGGTACGTACGTTTCCTTTCCTTTGGAATCCATTCCACTCCCCTCCACTCCCCTCCACTCCCCTATACAGCAAACCACCGCTTACCTATTATAACCACATCGCACGTCGCCCCTAAGTCCGTCTTCGGCTCTTTTATCCCCTAACACGCGCTTGCGCCTTTTAAAAATAAGTTCAATGAAAAATATTAGTCATCATCATCAACACCGTCCGCAGCAGGAGGATATAAACAACTCGGGTCCACTGCCTAATGTTTGAAATGCGGCGCTGTAACTTTCCTCCAACTGGACGGACACACACATCAGCGCGTGCATGCGTCCTCTTGCGCGTGCACGCTACTCGAGAGCCGCTCTTTCCAAGTCGGAACGGAGGACCCCGCAGGCTGGTCGATGATGATATGGGCGCCCCTCGGTGCATTGTCCTCGCACGCGCTCTTCATTATAAATTATAATGCCTGCGCCGACCGGCAGCGGTGACCGCAAGTGGGCACAGCGATGCGTACCGCGAAGGGGCGGAACCGGCCGCGAGAAAGGAGTTCGCGAAAGAAGAAAGATGCGCACTTCCCTGTCCCGCTCCCCCTGTGAAGCTGGACAGCCCCAGACTACCCATCGGTCAAGATCGCTGTTCAAGAGCGACGACGGTTCCTCCTTGGCGATGATGCGCGGAAGCGCATTTAGAGGCGTGATAAATCACTTGGAAAAAAAAAAAAAAAGATAGAGGAACACAGGCCGCAGCACGCACGCATGCGCACTCGACGGAACCTTAGCAAGTATTCACACACACCCTTATTCGAGCCATAAAGACACCATACAAGCTAAACTATAAGTGCTTTGGCCCATGTTGGTTAAGTTTCGCTCGGTAGCTACACCTGGAGGTCCCCGCCTCTCGTAACGTCAACCCAGTTACTAGAGAAGTGCTCGGCTAGTTTCTTCAGTTTCCTTAAAAGGGTACGTACCAAAATGGAACTTCGCTCGTTTAAAGCGACTTAGTTTTGAAAATGCCCTGCCACTACTTTTCCGGTGCGAGAGCTTTAGGGCACGAAATGTGAACAATACAGGTACAGATTATATTATTTTTTTCTGCAAAGGATTGCTTTACGGTTTGGACAAGGGATAGGACAAGGAAGTTTAGATGCGGTGCGTACTGGAAATGCGCGCAAAAGCCCTTTTATTATAAGTATTATTATTCACAGCGATATGCGCATTCAATCATACCTGGCACGCTAAAGCAAGCTGTACTGCTGCTAATCTTCCCTTCTATCCGGTCACAGACACGACAATTGAAAAGGCGCGGACTCAGAAAGCGAACGTAACCTGGGCCTATAGATTTTGCCGAGCGTGCCATATCGCGCCCCAACGCGTTTTGCTGGCATAAACATCACAAATGAATGATTCTTTTTTTTTTTTTTTTTTTCGTTTACCAAACTCAACAAGCGGGGCCACACACAGAGCGCTATATTTTTTTTTATTTAACCCTGTGGTTGGCGCATGACAGCCTTAGTCGCTTATGTGCCGCTAAACCCAACACAACACACCACTATATTTTAGACAACGCGCCCCACTGTGCCAGAGCGCGGTTCGAGTTGTGCCCAGTGCTTGGTGCCTGCCAGATATAACACGAGGAAGAATTCCAAATATTGCGAAACATAGCGGCTCTGTCTTTCCGCCCGTGATACAGAACGACGGGAGTTGCCCTCGATGCTATTTCTATCATCATTACGTCAGCGATCAAAGGGGTTGCGTTCCGGACCGACAGGCGCCTCTGCAGTGCGCGCAGTCATCCTTTCCCGGCGACCGGAACCCAGCGTTGGCACGCGAACCGCCTAAAGGGCGCATCCCTTCCATGGATGCCCGTCCGTCCTTCAACATCACCAACACTGGGTGAGTAAAGAATGAGAACAGTAAAGGATCACGGGCCAGCTTCTTCCCGAGTCGACAAAGGCTGGCAGCACGGTGGACAAAAGGCACTTTTAGCTTTGGCCGTCACAACATCAACACCGGCCGAGGAAAGCCGGGGAGCAAGAAGGATGGGTAAAAAAAAAAAAAATAAAAAAATAAAAAAAAGGAAGGGTTAACCGGAAGACCAGGCGCTGCACCTCAAAAAGAAAGCACAGCTCCTGTTTCGGACAGCGCACCCTGGCCCGCCGGTACAGTGGCTGCACCACCGGCCATAGAAGGAAAAACAAAAAAAGGGGGGGCGTGGCGCCTGCATCTTTTTAAGCGGGCCTCGAGCAATTCTGACGAGTGGAAGTGGGTGCTCGCAGATGACTCACTCCTCGGTGAGATCCTCACAGGAATTTCGGCACCCGAATGCGTGATACATATCGAAGCAGCCGCCGACGCAACCGCGATACTTTCAGAGAGGCTATACAACTTACTGCTGCCCCCCTTACAAAAACCCTTCCCCCTCCGCCTGCTTCTTTCGCTTGGATGTAAAATTGCTCTGCCGCGCAGGCAATTTTCTCGCGTCGCACCAACCTTCTTGTGCGCGCGTTCTCAGCGTAAAGCGCGGTGGAACGAATTTCACAGCAGAGTGCATCGCGAAAGAAGTCACGTGAGGTAGGTTAGTAAGGCGTCGAGTCGAGCTGACTGTGTATAGCACCCGACTATGGCGCAGCGAAGTGTTTACGCGACGCTTTGCCTGAGGAGTTTCACTGGCGTTTCTGTTCTCCCACGCTCCAGAAAGCCAAAAAGGAAAAAAAAAAAAGAAAAAAAGCAACCACGCAGGAGTCCCAGCGAATGGGTACATCTACCTCACTTTGCGGCATCCCCATCCCCCTGCATTCCGAACAAACTCCCTTCGCGTGTCGATATATCGTTTGCTTTCAACCTGACGAACCTTTTTGGCGACACATGTAATTTGGAACGGAGGCGGACGCGCAGCCGCCTTCGGTGCTCCATGGAAAAGCGATTTCTCGGCCTGGCGATGACCGAGCACCTTCCGCCTGTCGGAGCCGCGCTATCGCGCGGCACTAACAAATGGGCCTCCGCTGCGCGGACGTGATGTCTCGATCAAGGAGCCATTCCGACTCGCGCAGGTGCGCAGCTTCTCATCAACGCAGGCGCCTCATCATGCACATCTCCAGCAGGGCCTCCACTGTTCCTGCACCCAGGCAAGGGAAACACAGGAACGCGCGCAATGATATGAGAGACTTCGTGAAAGAATTCTGTTCACGGGCCGGGAACCTCGACGCGGAAGGAATTTGTATCCTGAATGCTGCACAAGGACTATATATACAAGGAAAATTAGACGCAGGTATTTCTCCGAAGACATATGAACCAGGGAATGGAAAAGCACTGGAACTCGTGCCAGTCTAATAACAGCTATAGACTCACCTGACGACCTCCGTTCTATATATACCACCAGTTAGGGACGCACCAAGTAGTGCCAAAAAGCACTGGCCGGGCATAGACAAGGTGCTGTACGCCGCCGACGTGTACGAAAACGAAAGACACATTACGCGTCGCTGGGTTAGAAGAAAAAAAAAGCGCCTGTTGGTGCACCACCCTATTTCAGCATCAATGACCACCTCGTTTAACAAGAGCACTGACCCGACCACGTGACGTCTTTGGCGGTGTACGAGTCGACGCACAACACGCATACCTGATCATTTGAGCAGCCAAAGTTTGAGCACTGCCATTTGGCTCGTGGTGGTCACATAATGCCCACGCAAGAGCCGACCACACCTCACACAGATCCTGAAACCTAATTCGGCGCTCTGAACGAATCGCTTTGCAGGTCCCATTCTTTTCGGCTCGGCGATTCCGTGACCAGACAGAAGGACGCGTTCCGACGGCCTTGCAAGTCCCCGCGAAACATCGCAAGATCGCACGGTCGAACTTCTGAGAGACGGACAGCCCGAATTGGGCCCCCTTCCACATGAAAGCTGGCAACGCACTCCGTTCTTATCTCCGCGTCGGTGCCAGAGAAGAGAGACGGCTGGAGCGAGCACTCCGCGGGTCCTCTCCACGGATGTTGTGTTCGGTACCCCATCCACTCCCTTTTATTTTCCTCCGCACGGGAGTCGGCATTCGCTTTCTCTTATCGGGAGGACCCATCGTCCACAGATCCGGCGACGGCACCTCAGTGGCAGTGACACGCAGAGGAAATGCGACAATATACCTATACATATTCGGTCGCCTCATTTATGCGTCCTTGAAGCGGGTAGCCGAATGCGCCCAGTCGTGTGTACATACACGGTAGAGACGGCTGCTGCGCACCATCGTCTTTCTCGGTTCCTCACGCTCTCCTGCTCCTTTACTGCTCTCCGCCGAGAACTCGACGCCGCCTGTGTCGGCGACGACACTTCTGGGAGATAAAAACGACCCGACTTATCTTAAGAGGGCCCCGCCGGCTCTCAAATTTCGCCGCGCATTCGCTCTCCTCCTCCTCCTCATCTTTCCACTTTATAAGCTGCACTGCAGGCAAGAGCTGCGAGGGTGTGCGGCTGATGGGCGTTTCGATGGCGCTTCAGGCGCGCAACTTTGTGCAAGCATCGCCGCGGCGCGGCGTACTCCATGGCCTGTCGCCCTGGGCGCGCGCTCGGATTTATGCCGCTCGCATGTGTCACGATGCAGGCTATGGGAGGAAGAAGGCAGGGCCTCGGGGCGATGCCATCTATCGCGCGGCCACTCGTCGGTCGGCGGCCTGGTTGCACCCGGTGAGGCCATCTTTCCTCGCGGGTGGCCACCAAGGCGGTGCGAACGAAACTTTGTCGCAGCGCGCACGACGCCTCTCCATCTGATGTCGCTTGAGGCCAACATCGATCGTCTTCGTTGCGCAAGCGTTAGGTAATACCCGCGTCACACCGCCGCCGAAATCAAATCTGGTCCGGATTCAAGTCCTATTCCGCGGCGAAAACAATGCTGCCGCGATTATACAAACAATAAGGCCGCAGCAACGTATACATACATACACGAGTAGCTGCTAGCAACTGTATGCAAAAGTCGTGCTTGATTAGGCACCTGTTACTAACCGTTTTAAAAGAAGTTATAAATTCGTAGGAAGCGTTAAGAAGAGTCCACGTTAACAACCTCTCTGATTAGCGTCACCCTCGTTATCTTCTTCGGCCAAAATACAAACTTAGCGAAACGTTAAATTTATGTACTATAATGCATATACAACGTGCGTCCCCCCCAAAATGTGACAGCGGGTTTTCAAATGCGCACCACGTCTAGACCACATCTAGACCGCACCGATTTCCCAGAGATTAGCTATTCTTCGTCTAGTGGAGCTTATCTCCTTTAGCAAAAATGGACACCCTCCGCGATCCTGCCGCGCCCCTCGTAAGCGCGTAACAGCGGGACTCTGAATCACAGGCAAAACGGCAATAGTCAACGGAATTCGGCTCACAGAGCGACCATGGCATGTATCTGCTGACGCATTTCCGAAAAGAAACATCCCCGGAAAGAACGGCTCCAGAATATTGCTCCCAAATGTGAAGTAGAAAAAAAAAAAAATGAGCAGTTCGACGCTGTCGAAAATGGTTATCAGGGTACTTCACCGCTGATCGCACGGCTATGCATCTTCGTTACAAGCAAGGTTGCGTGTTCGGTACATCCAAAAGTCACGTGGTATGCATGCATATCTTCGTTATAACAGAGGTTACATGTTCGTTATAGCGCGTGGGAGTGGACTGACGCATTGCGTTAGGAAAAATCAAATTTTTCGATGTGCTGCAAAGGAAGGCCTCGTTTCTCTGCGTTTCTCTGCAGGATAGTATGAGTGATGCTACAGTGACATACCACCCGTCAGCATGGGAATGATTAAACAATGAACAGATGTGGGACATCCATAAAGATAATTTTGGCGGCGGAATGGGAGTGGCCGAGTGCAAGTGTTTCTCTGCACCATTCTGTATTTCAGCGAAGTCAGCGACATTATTTCGATATGGTCTTTTGTGGCATGACATACACTGCATGACTGCGATGAGACCTGGCGCTGCAAATCACTTCGTGCTTACATCTATGCTAAAAGTCAAGAGAGTCCAATAGAGAGCCATATTTCAAAGCGCGCTGTGTTTCGAAGCATACCGAGTCACAGAGGCAGATGTATTGACTGCATGCACAAGGTATGTCGGAATGCTCATGCATGTGCGATTTGCGCCGAAGTTCACCGCGCGTATCACCCGCGGCACTTCGACATAACCGCAGCCGAAATCCTCCCAGGGGTACGGTGAGTCGGTGACGCTAATCCCCAGCGACCATGTGAATGCGCTGGGATTTCGGCCACTCGTTTTGCGCCGTGAGGACGCCACTCCTTACGTTCTCCCGATCCTCGCTGTCGGCGCTGTCTGCCAGCATACAGATTAGTGTCACCTGCTGTCCGTTATCCGTACTCGTTTCATTTTTTTGCCAGCCAGTGAGGAGGACGGCACAGGGAGAAACCGGCCGGCGAATCTTTTGAACTGCCCGCCTGATCCCGCTAACATCGCGCCGAGGTCACACTTACGGTGACCTCTTCCTGGTGTGTCATGTCTTTGCGTATGTGTTTACAATTCAATTTTTGTTTCATAGAATCCAGCCGAGCCGCTGTGCGCTCTAGAGATATGACGGCGTCTGAAACGCCGCGATACGGTTTGCCGTGCACTGCGTCAAGTTGCTCGTTGTGCCATCCACGTCGTTTCCGCATTGATAGCTGCCACCGCGGGACGACAGCCTTGGAACCGACACTTCAAGTCATTTTCACAGCGATGTGTCGTATTCAAGAAGCAATAATGTTTATAGATTAAGAAATTAATGCATACAACGCTGTGTGCTTCTACGAGCAAGGTATAAAAGAAAGAAAAAAAGTCGGGCGTCGCGTCACGGCCTCCCAAGTGCTCCTTGAAATAGATTTGAAAGATATCGTCAAAGCGCAGACTGTCAGGCACGAACTACGCCTCAGTGGAACATGTCTGGGTTTTCACAAGTGGCATCAAGCGGACTAACGTCAGCGACGGCTACGGGGCCGAGTCTTTCGATAAGAAGGAGGTTTCCTCCAATGATTTAAAATAATAATAATAAAGAAAGATTGCTTTATCATTTCATGGAGTTTAGCACCCCAAAGCGATCCCGGCTGTGGGCAATGTGCCCTGACATTGCACAGCACACGGGTGTCTTGCTCATAATCTGCTCATCAGAGCTCTTTAATAGTTGCGAATGCATCAAGAAACGGCGTTTCTGATTGGTCAAAATTCGGTTGTTTACGAATAGTGGCGGCGCCCGCGGCCATTACAGGCCGTCTGTAATCGCCATTACAGGCCATTACATAGGAAAGATTTAGGAACTGTGCGAGAGCTTCCGCTCATGTCAGAGAAATCTGCAACGTCACACCCGGTCGTGATTACTGAATAATTGCAAAGTTTATACACGGCTGTACACTGCGCTGTGTGCGCTTTAGCCACTCTTCGTTGTTGCGCAGACACCACTGACTAGCGAAAGCAATACAGGGAAAAGAAGGCGGCGTACAAGCAGGCGGCCATAATGCGATTTTGTTTGCTCTGAGAATACTTTTTGAGAATAGCAGGCTGCGGCCGTACATCTGCGAAGGACATTCCAAGTCAAAACCGGGTGAGTGAAAAACTTCATAACAGCAAACGGAACTCCCTTGGCGTAGCTGGGGCCCTTTACGAAATAAGAGAGTTGCCGCAGCCACTGCCGAGACAAAGAGAGACCAACTGCAGTCAGGCCTCGTCAAGTCTCCGTCCCCTCGCAACGACTAAGCGGCACAGTTGACGAATTTTACCCTTTCTTTTTTTCGCTCTGAAGTCAAGTTGAACGCTCGTCAGTGCAACTCCCCTGTAGCTCCACCCGCGTGTGGCGCGATCAGGCGCACGCAGCGGCCGTGCTTCCGTCTGTCTGGCCCTCGACCCTGTGCGTCCATAGATCTCTCTGCCGGGCGCGTGAGAACGAGGCTCTGTGCGCGGCCGCTGTCACCTTCCCGTCGGCTAGGGTGCGAGAACCTTCCCCCACTGCCCCGAGCGCGGCTGCGTTTCGTCACGAGCCGGACAGCCGATAAAAGTGAGCGCCCTCCTCTCGCTCGTGTGGCGGAGGAGAAGGCGCGTTTTTCATGTCCACGAACGACACCCGAGAAGACGCTGCGGCGCCCGATGGGCGCAGATGAGCAGGCGGCAGGGCCTGCTGCGCGCACATGCGACGATGAACCGCGCATACTGCGCTTCTTCAAATGAGCACGTGCCACACACAACACTCTCTCTCCCATCCTCTCTCTTCGTCTTCGGCGGACGAACGCCCGTGGCGCGGGACCACTGCATCTTATGAAATCGACCAGGGTTTAACTTCCGCTAAGCATATTAATACGGGCACTGTTTTTGAATGGGGTTGCTAGTCGTTTAGGATTGGGAAATTAACACAGAGTTTTCAGTATTTAGTTGGTTTGGTTCTTGAAGACAGGAAATGTGTAGCATCTGTCTCTCGATGGGCACCTCCACTTACGCATTCGCAATCGCAAACTAGCCTCCAGCTTGACTAAATTGGAAGCGAAATGTTATGACGTCACTCTGAATGCCACACAAAGAATGGTTGCGTCACAATTTTGATGCGGAATCGCGCGTTATTTACATTTCAGTTCCCACTTCCTGTCAGCACTTTCTGTCCACACTGCGTGCTCACGCCACTCGCCATGATGCAAGTCAGGCTTTCTCCTAAAAAAAAAAAAAAAGAAAGAAAGAAAGAAAAACGCAGTACGAGCAAAGAGATCAAGAGCCTCCCTCCCAGGCAGCACAATTCATGGCCCAATATTGGCTCTTTGTTGGCAATGCAAGGCTCTAATAGGGCCAGCACAATGGCATAACACTGCAATACTGTTGTGCGCATGATATCTGTCGCCTGCATGGGCGACTTCTTGACCAGCAATCCTGCCTCTGGAAGTTTTCTCCACGAGATGTCAGTGCGATAATGAAGGTTAAAATGCGCCGGACAACCATTCGAACAGTTTACGGGACGAACTAGTGATATAAAAAAAGACAGTCGCCAACTGTTGCCTTTTAGTTTTTGCATAAGGTTGGACGGTCCGTACAAAGTCGATAGAGAACCCTTACTTAACGGACCTTTTCTAGTAGTACTACAGCTACCGTAAAGGTGGCGCGCATCAGCCCTCCGTGAAAAAATTGGAGGTAAAGGTTCCCCTTCAAAAGTTCAACGCTATAGCGTTAGCGGGTCCCGTTCGCATCGCCTTCTCATGCTCTTCATGCTCCGCCGGGGTGGTGCAGTGGTAAGGCGCCCGACTACTGTGCCGGAGTACCCGGGTTCGAACCCGACCTCGGCGGCTACGTTTCGATGGAGGCGAAACGAAGAGGCGTCCGTGTGCTGTGCGATGTCAGCGCACGTTAAAGATCCCCAGGTGGCCGAAATTACTCCGTAGCCCTCCACTACGGCTCCTCTTTCTCCCTTTCCACTTTTATTGCCACCTTCCTCCCTTCCCTTACGGCGTGGTTGAGGTGTCCACGGCAAACAAGTGAGACAGTTACCGCGCCTTTCCCTTCCTCCTATAAATCAATCAATCATGCTCTTCAGACTCACAACGACATACTGCTCGTGACACACCACTCCTTCGAAGACAATGGATGGATGTATAAGGCTTTGAATCGGGCGGTGGCTCGCGCCATCTGTTGCGGCAGCGCCGTACAATCGAAGGAATTTTCCAGTGAGCGCCGCATCGCAGGTAAGCAAAGAAAGAGGAAATGTTCTCTGCTACTCGTTAACCCTTACTTCCGAAATTAGTTTCTTTCTAACGAAGCACCTAACATTAGCTGACAGACATAAGGCAATGCATGCATTAGGTCAGTCTTCATGCGGAAAGAATTAAGCAATGCAGTTTTGTACGTGGCGGAGTGGCTGCGTATTCGCCTCGCATTGCAAAGGAACCGTGTTCGACTCTGCGAGTTCCTTTAGTTTCTTCTGATTTTCGCATTACAACCACAACGCCGACACCGGCTTTTCTGCGACTGCCGCTTTAAAAACTAGGGGGCAACTTAAGCTCCGCCTTCAGGGTGTGACGCAACAGCGGCCTGTAGTCCTTTCTAATTACACACATGCTTCTCAGCCTTGTAAGACAGCACTTGACGTGAAAGACCACACGACATTCCGTCGAAACGTGTGCCTAATCGACAGCGTGTCTGCCTCGCAGATTAAACGCCGTGAGTTCGAATCCCGTCTAGCACTCCTGGAATGTTTGCTTTACTGGGAACGCGGCGACCTTTATTTCGCATTACGTATCACGTTTTATTCACTTTCATTCCACCCCGCCGGGGTGGCGCAGTGGTTACGGCGCTCGACTACTGCTCCCAAGGACGCGGGATCGAATCCCGACCTCGGCGGCCGCTTTTCTATGCAGGCGAAAAGCAAGGCGCACGTGTGCTGTGCGATGTCAGTGCTCGCTAAAGAACCCCAGGTGGTCGAAATATCCGGCGTTATCCACTACGGCGTCTCTCATAGCCTGAGTTGCTTTGGGACGTTAAACCCCACAAATCAAACCATCACTTTCATTCCATTATAGGGTGTTTGAAATTCGCACGCCGCCGGCGACGATGATGCCACATGTTCTGCGATACAAGACCATTCACGATGTCGCATTAATAGCACGTAAACACTAACGTCCCCGAAAAAAGTCCGGTGGTATTTGGTCCCACGAAGAGGCCATGACTGAGAAGAAAGCACGCGCTCTCGAGCTCGGATTGCGGCACGTATCGGGTGTACACGGCAGCTTTATCATTCGGCTTCCGGGGCTCGTCGATGCTCCATTTTTGGGCTCACGCGGGCAAGTGCGCGAGGAAAGGAGTGTGCACCCTTGGAAGGATCCGATTCTTTTCCGCGTCTCTTCTGGGGGCGCGCGCTGACAGGCCGCCGCCGCCGACTCTGATGGCAGGAAATTCCCCGAAAGCCAAGCAAAGCAAGGCAAGCACGTCCGGGTGGTGCCGAACATTTCGGGCTTTCCGGAAGACAGCATGCTTGGGAGCGAGCCAAGAGGCCTTATGTCTCCTGCGGTTCCCCGCGAGACAAACTCGTGCCAGGAAACGAATAGCGTGCTCTCATAGCTGGAGAAAAGCCCACTACCACCACATTATTTGGCGACCTATGCGGGAGGCATTATTTGCCGCAACTTAGCAAGCTGTTTTAGCCAAGCAGGTACTATTCATTGCTCCCTATTATCGAGGTAAGGTACGAGAAGACGCCCCGCCCTCCTTTCCTTCCCCGCATACAGCAAGCCTTCTGACCGAGTCCATCCCGGCAGCATAACCCTCCGTTCGCTGCACCGAACTGCGGCTGCTTGTTCCAAAGATGGGGATGCGCTGTGGGCCGTTTGTTTAGGCATCGTGGCCCTTGTCTGGCGGCGAAATTAGCGTCCAGCGACGCCCTCCCAACTCCCACAGCGCGACCCCTGGAACAGGTTGGCAGACGAAGAAGGGGGGGGGGGGGGGGGACCCTTTATCGGAGGCCCCGATCTGGGCCTCACGATCTGCACCAGTGCGCAGCTCGTGCAACGTCTTTCGCAGAAGCGAGCGCACACCGGAAGGACCCTCGCCATGGCCGCCGCGGCGGTGTACAGTTGCAGCGCCATCCGGGGGGAGGGCCCTTCTTCTCTGTACACAGCTACTTCGAGAGCTATTAGTGGGCGTGGGAGTGCACTTTGACCCCGTGCGAAATATAATGACCGCTGCGTCTGCAGCCGAGCCTCTCCAGGAAAGCGGTCGCACTGCAAACTCAACTGAAGCACCGCTGTTCAACGGTTCAAGGTGTGCAGTTGGCGCGATGTCAGCCGATGCACGCGCACTATTGAATACGCCTCAGTATCGACTGCGAGGAGGTACAAGAAGGCGGCTGCGCGAATTTCAGAATCCGCTGTATCACGCTGTAAGCAGGAGGCGTGAAGCTTGCGCATTACTGTGGCACATTAGTAGAGAGAGAGAGAAAGAGCGGTTGCTTTTTTTACCACCTCACACTACATTCTACTCTCTGAAAGGAACGCTGATCCAGGCAGCAATGGGAAACTCATATAATAGTAATGAGAATACCACTCTAGCTTCGCAGACTGCCCCCCCGACAACAGCGGACCGGACACAGAAGAGACTGAGAACATACGCCACTCGGGAATCTGACCGCTCGCAACGAAGCAGACGCAAGGCTGCAGTTTGACACCATGGTCGCCGCCTTTGGCTGCAAGGTTGGAAGTTACCAAGTTTTCGTCCCTACATTTGGAGGGAATGCTGTGTGCACGGTGGCTTTAAAGTCACTGGTTCCAGTGACTTTAGGTGGCTTTGCTGCACTACATGTTGCTGCAGTAAGCTGGCCTGAATGTGGCAACGCTAGGGGGTAACAGGCTACCAGTTCGGCTTCAATCCAGCGGTCGCCTCCAAAAAGTGCTGGAATGCCAATGGCCGGCCGAGTGCAACGCAACGGCGGCATCAACGGCACGTGGTGAAGTGGTGTGCTCAGTGTATTATATAATATGATGCAATACTTTTCATTGCCACCATAAGTTGATGACATAAGGAAGTGATCTAAATGTTACTACACTCCCGGACAACTTTTTGCAGCTATTCAGTCAAACCTATACAGAGCCGAAAAGCATCAGCTCAATGTGCAACAGAATACAGTCCCGTCAGAAATTTCGCGGATCGTGCTCTGGAATTTATACCATTGCGGATACATTCACGTTATTCTTACACCAAGATTGTACTACAGTACAAGCAAGCACAGCGTTTGTTCATTGCATGTTTATATCAGTACACTACACCCTGCAAATGCGATGTCGGGGTGCGTACATCGATTGCTTCTGCTGCGTCTATCCGCCAGTTTCTGTATGATTTCGCAATGGGCTTGTTTCGACAACTTACGCGGCGTGGGATTTTCATTAACCGCGAGAAATCTGCTTTCATAGAGGCCCTCAGTGGTGTAAGAAAACACATTTCTGCGTCGTTGAACGGTTCGAAAACTATCATTTCAAATAAAGGCGGGGCTGGAACCGAAACGGAACTAAGGCCAGATATGCGGTGTAGTCACACCGTGATGAAAGCTCCGCCCCCGTAGCCTTCGCTGCGTAGCCATTAAAAGTTGTCCGGGAGTATAAACGCCCTGAAAAGCGGGTGAAACGGCGTGACGTATTGAATACTCTGCAATGTTTAAAAAAAAAATAAAAAAAAATATTAAGATAATTACTGAGTTCCCAGAACATGTCAGCCGTCTTGGTATCGGAGGGTCCAAAATACAAGTGCTTTAACAGTAAAGTGTGTCGCAGTGAGCAGAATTCGTCGCCAAACTTCACGGAAGTTATTCTGGTAACGTGGCGCATAACCACCCCAGATGATGCTTATTCCGCGACGAATTTGTGATATGCAGTATCGTTTCCGTCCATTCGTCACTGAATATGCGTTCGATTCGCCGTCACACTACAGCATTCACGCTCAAATTATGCCTCGCAAGAGTCTCCAAGTCAACTCGGGGCCGAAGAAGTTTCAAGAACTAAACCTGGCGGAATACTAACACGAATCAAAAAGAACACTGCAGCGAAACGAGGCGAACTCGCAAGCGCTTCACCCCTGAAGGATCCAAGCACAGGGCGAGGGTATGTTTATAAGCACCCAGAAGCCAGCCGTGTTGACATTCGAACGGAACGCGAATTTCCGCATAAGGGACAAATGCTACCAACCTTCTGCGAGGGGAGGCACTGCAGCATGTTCAGTTCACGCATTTCAGCACTTCCGATTTCATACGAGGCATGTTCACACTCGATCATCTCCGATTTACTACGCAAGGAAAAACCAGTTTTTAGTAATGATGAATTCAGTGACGAAACGACATCTTAATCGCAAGGCCTCTCGTCGAAGTAGCGCCCGACATATGCTCAAACATTTGGCGGTGCATGACCGCATATGTAGCTGTCACTGGCGGCTCTGTATTTGCCTGTGGGCACCGCGTGGCTTCAGAGCGTGCACACGCCTCGAGGCAGTGCCTGTCCGCCATGCATACCTGCCAAAGGAGGGGGGCACACTTTCAGCCCATCAGATGGGAGAGGGTAATGCAAGAGGTACGCAACGCGTGTGGCGTAGAGGGGCAGGCGCTGGTGATGTATGGCGCCGCGTCGATGTGGCGTCTTCTCGAGAGCATATCTGGGCTGCTGCCGCTGGGAGATGTATATCCCGCACCGACGACGCCCCGGTGTACCGCATCAAGACGTATGTGCACGGGCACGGGTGCGCAACAGCCGAGTAGGACTTGTTGCGTGCGAGCACGTGTCAGCAGGCTTTAGAGTACCCCCCCCCCCCTCCCTTCCCCCCCTTTATGAGAGCGTGTTTGCTCTCCTTGACAGGTCATTCCGCGCCTGAGAAATGCGAGGCCACGAGAACGCAGCGCGATACCTGAGCGTATACGCAATGTAAAACGTCACGCACGTCGCGTGCCGTGCTCCTTACGGCGATGCTGTCGTGTCGGTTATGGACCCATTTTCGACGCGCGATGGGCAACACGTGGTCTCTTTGTCTTAATGTTTCTTTTTCTCTCTCCCCGCAACCTTGCTTCCTTTTCTTGGTTGCACGTAACTGATGCGATGACACTGACAACGTTCAGGGTAATCAATACAGTGTACCTGACAGATATGTACCCGCCGATGACCCGTGGGAACATTTCGGGTCCGTCTAATAGTAGCGCAGTTAATCATCCAAAGCACATTCGTTGCGATAGATACACGCTTACGGGTGACCTGCAAGAACTGCGTTTTCACTCCGAGATCATGGTCAGACGCGAATAGTATATGCAGAGGGCTAGGGGTCGACCCCCGAATTTCCACTCGGCGGGATATTTTGCATCGGAAAACTATGCTTCCACCATTTTTTGTTTCAACTATGTAAGTCCTAAAAACGCGTGGCGTCAACGCCTCTCCCTTCCAACTACCCATTCCTAGAATGACCCACAAGTCCGCCCCTAAGTCAGGCCTGCAGCTTGCACGTTTCGGAGTTAATATCTTATGCAAGCTTCACGCCACGTGTAACTTGTTTTCTCTGAAAATGCCAAACGAGCCATCTGATCGTAACATGAAGCACTGTGCACGCATCTTAAGACCCACGGCGAGGAAATCACGAGGTAAAAGCATGAAGCATAGGAAAGGGCGTCACCACCGCTTTCCCTCACCGCTCTCGAGTCTCGACACGCCAGGGGCAACAGACACCGAGAGCCTCTGGCGCTCGCCCTGCGAGAACAGAATTGGGGAAGGAGGCAGGAAACAGAGAAACACGGAGTAGCAGCAGCACTTCCTCATCAGCGCCGTACTCCCGGGGAAACAAGAGGGGTCGCACCAGCGTAGCGCGCGGGCGTCAGCAGATGCCGATCGAAGGCATTAGCGGCGGCAACGGCGGCGCATTCGTCTCTGTCCGACTCGGAGGCGATGCCCGAGGGAGGCCGACAAGGCTCCCCAGCAGAGACGCCCCACAGCACCTTGATCGGCAGACAACAAGAGCAGCATCCGACACTGCACGAGGAGGCGGCGGCGGCTATTAGCTGGCCCCCTCCACTGAGAGATGAGCGCGCCTCGTCGACGTGCCTCCGCACACCACCATCACCGAGGTGGAGCACGGGCGAGTCTGGCAAGGTCGCTGCGCCCGATGGCCCCTTCTCCTCGATCAGGGAGGGCGCCGCACCGCACGATTCTTCAGATCCGGATGAAGTCAGGAAGCGCGCATGCTGAGGTGTACAGTGCACGCGAGACCGGAGGCTGCTGCTAACAGTCAGCGGCGCCATGCTGTGATGCTGAGCTGGGCGTATTATGCACTTTCCTGAGACAATATGGCTCCACTGCTGGCCGGTTCACGATGCACTTATTGGCAACGCTTCGAAGGGGAAGCTTAGGGCAGAACGAGGGAGCGCAGTTCCTATTTCCACAGTGCAGTTCTGGAACTTCGTGGAAAATCACGGAAGGAAAGGCGTATTTCCCATTTATAGGAGGCGCCCATGTCATCCACCCATATATGCTTTAAGGTTGTGCTCAGATCGCCAAATGCGAGTGTCATCGGTGCTGGCTGCCACAATGCATAACTGGTGCCATCTGATAACAAGCCTTCGCCATTCGCGGCCTGCTTCGACCCTGTTGGGGGCCAGGACTCTAGTAAGAGTACAAAGGCAATAAACGACATCTTGCAGCTCTCAATCTTCGCATGTCAGCTGCTCTGCTCAAAACAAGAAACAAAATAAAGGACCGGAGGTTTCTTCTGTCTCTCGAATGGACTGTAATGAGAGGCAAAATATGTCCTGCATGAATAACTCACTTAGTGCAACGGTCTGGGCAGTAATTCTTTTCGCGGTACTGGAAGCACTGATACTAAAGTTGCGCCAATATAAACGCGCTCCGTAAACGGGACGACAGCTGGTTATGAGGCCGTCTTGGGTAGTCATCCCCCCGTTTCGCCACCTCCCCCCCCCCCCCCCCAAAAAAAAAAAAAAAAGAAAAAAAAAAAACAGCTTGTGGTTGAGCAGACTTAGCTCAGATATATGGCGGCTCCCATAGCTCAGCCGCAAACGGGGGTGAGTAGAGTTCGGCTTAGCTTTTCTTCACAGTGAAGGAAAAGCTACAGGTTTGAGCTGCCAGCTTCTATAAACATGTGTGGTTGCGTGGTTCACAGGCGCATTCGAAAAACCCTCCGGAGGATGCTTGCTTTCATTTAACTCTGTTTTCCCTATTCGCAAACCACCGCTAACGATCACGACAATGAACCTGAAAACGTGAAAGTAGATTTCTCTCCCTTGTACGCAGATTGTGCGAACCACTTATTTTTCTTACTGCGTACAGCCATCTCAATAGGTTGTTTTTTATAAGTTATGGGAACTGTTCATGTGTATTCATGTCAGTTTTATTTTCTTAAATTGTTCCATGTATATAGATGAAAATGTTTTGTGCGAAATGTATGATTTTGAGATGAAAACTTTTTGTGCAATTAGTATATGGTAGAAGTAATTGTAACCATTTTTGGCTGTCGGTATTATGTGCGTTTTTATCCTAACAGTGTGTGAAATGACAAACTGTTACTGATACATGTTTTTAATTCTTAATGCCAGAATTTGTGTGGGGGGGCAGGGACCTCTGTCAGGCTTTCACATAGCCTTTAGTCCCTGCCTCCTCTCGCTTGTACTAGGAATCAATAAACCAACTCCAAATACGTCTCACCCGGAGTACACGCACGGGACGAGAAAGTGCTCGTCAGCGATCACGACCTTGTTCGTCCGAGCTAACCTTCTGTCCATCCCTCACATTCGGTGCAGACTGCGTCATTTTAGGTCGCTTTTTTTTTTACTTTGTGTGTGCGAGTGGGAAAACGCATTGGGCTTCACTTTTTATTCGAAGCAAGTTCAAGAAATGTGTTGCGTAAATAGAATCCCCCCCCCCCCCCCCCCCCAAATCTGCACCTAAACGGACGTCATGCAAGAGAACGCAGTGTGGAGACGCATTTCCACACTCATCGCCCAGCCAAAACCTACGCGAAGACTCCGCTGCGGCCGACCAACTAGCCTAGCAGGGCCACGAAAAGCAGCAGGGCACCCGCTACCATGGCGGTTGACACGGGCACCGCAACACACACACATGTGCGCACGAAGACGCGCGCGTCACACAGTGGCTTCATCCCAGAAGAGCGGCACTGGGGCCCATTCGAGGGAAGCAACGGCATATCCTCGGCTCTACCTTCAGCGGCGCGACGTTGAGGAATCGCCCCCATGCGCGTGATGAATCGCCGGGAGGAGGAGGAGGGCAGCTTCCCCAAGCAGCTCGACCGCGCGACTCGCGCACCAGAGAGCGGAGGCGACGAAGATGAACTCGTCCCTCATCCCGTGTTTTCTCCGCGCCTTTTATAGAGGAATGAACACACAACGAGGGGGTACCCTCTGGCTCTTCCTCCACCGAGATATGCGACGGCGAACTCTGCACACGGTGTTACGCGCCAAGAAGCGTCACAACGCTTCTGGGTTTAGAGTGCCGTTGGAGCCTTTTCAGCAGAAGGCTGACACCGCATTTAAGATACGGAACCGAACCTAGCGGAGCATTTATTTCCTCAGAGCAATAAATTCAGCGCAAAGACGTCATAAACATCGAGGCAGATCACATCATTATTTAAAAAGTTAAGCCCTGAAAGAAAAAGAAAAAAAAAAGAGGGGGGGGGGGGGGGGCGCGGGCATGTTCTTGTACGCGGGCGGAGTTAATCAGTGCGCGCTCCGAAGATATTCGGTTTCCTGTTCCCACGCTAGAGCGACATGCGACAACACGGCGATTACAAGCCGCCGCAAAGATGAGTTATTAACTTCGTAGTCAGGTTCCACGAACCCCCCCTCCCTCACTATCACCACCCTTCCGCTAGGGTTTTTGTATAGTTTCGAGGAGCGCATTTTTCATCGCAACGCCCTCACTCTTGACCCTAGTGCACGAGCGCATGTCATGTCGGGTGCACTGACCGCAACAAAGCGATATTAAGCGCTGCCGGCATGCGCGCCGTTAAGCGCCTAGCAACAGTATTTACAGCTCATTAGGGAGAGGAGGGAAAAAAGAAAGGGAAGCGAAATGCGGCACTGTGATGTCAAAATCAAAGCCGGAGTAAAAACGTCGAGGGTTC